>JAPMAG010002234.1:0-11353 GCA_036584685.1 Rhyacophila sp. Rhy_31_5
AATAGATAGATAGATAGATAGATAGAGAATATTTTTTCATAACAGTTATTAAGGTGATGAAGTGTTTAATTTTTTTTTGAGAAAAGTTTTCGATTAGAGAACTTGTTCTATATGAATTGTTACACAATAAAACTGATTTTTTTAAGTAAACGCCAACGATTTAATATGAAAAAAACTGTTTTTTTTTTTAAATATTCTTAATGTTAATGTTGCGGATATTGGTAGTGAAAAATATATTTACATCGTGTAAAAGTTACAGTTCAAAGATAATCTTTCATCTTTAGGAAGTTCTGCATTTATACACAAAAAATAATGCTCGTATAATTATTTTCCTCAAATGTGACTTTTATTTCTTTTCATATTATCAATTCACCAAAAACTTGTGACATTATGACACAATTTTTAAGCTAATTTTCCACGCGTGTTTTTTCGCTTGGAAGTTTCGCCAAAAGAAAATATCTTATTTTACGATGGCACAAGTGAGCAAAATTCACGCCAATTTTTTCACGTAGCTTCCATTATATTTTTTTTTACTTTGTCATATCACGCATAATTTATTTGCCTACGCGATGCTCAAAGGTCGTGAAAATTTTAGGGGAATACCGAAAAATCTTTTTGTATTTTTCCTGATGAGCATGTATTAAACGGCAATATTTTCATCGTTGGAGCTTTATTCAAGTGATTTTGATACAAGATACACTTTTTCATAAAAATAAATTAAGTCGTACATTTTTTCATAATACACCACATTCTATGTATTATGTTTTTAGCGACTTAATATTTTATATTGAGAATTCATTTTTACAAAAATAATTCCATTTTCTCGATTTATGTATCATTTAATACCTACAAGATTTTTTTTATAATAGTCAAATATTTATAGGCATTTTACGTTACTTATTAAAATAACATACATATTTAGTTTTTTTAAATTAAATAAAGACTCATTTATTTTTTTCTTTTCCTTATACAACAATACTATTGTGTTTTATATTAATAAGATCAGAAATTTTTTATTGATTTACATGTTTCGATATAAGCATCAAAATAGTTTTTTGAAATATGAAGAAGCTCATTTATTTTCATTATAAACTTACAGCGATAGTGCATACTCGATTAGGTATTATATTGTGTCTATATAGTGCTTAAAAATCCTTAAAGTTTCATATATTTTTATAAATCTTGCCTAAAAACTTTTTGTTTTTTTTTACTCTAATATTTTCCGGCCGTGCTTTTTGTGTGATATTTTAATTGATTTTATATTATTGTCAGTGATAAAAATGCTGTAAGTCACCCATATGATATAAAATAACATCCATGTGTCAAATGTATAGTGAAATGGAATAAGCTCAACCTTATGCGAAATTTGACTACTTTAAGCTCACTCACTATCAGCGCCGTGATGTTGCATCCCTCCGCTATATCCGGTTGACAAATGTCACTCGATATGCAATTTAATCAAATTCGTTACACACAGCTTGCATTGAATTTATATGGGTGTTATTTTTAATACTCTGTCAAAACTCGATGGTAAAAGCACAACCATATTTTTGGCTGCCTACCATGAAGTTGCAATTACGCAATTATTTCATGTATTCAATTTCAATTATTTTATCAAAGAGACTTTTGATATTTTCACGTTTATTTAGCATTTTAATTTTAAGCCACAAATAGTCAGATGTTTTTTAAGACTGTAATATTTTAACGAAACAATCTTTTTTTACATATAATACACGCAACTTATTTTTTTTTAAATATTCCAACACCTGATACGAGGAGTTTACAAAATCCCGTAATTTTTCAGGTATTTGTCGCAAACGCTTATCATAATTTCGAGGTTTTCTTTTATAGAATGTGGATTTAATTGATTTCGCAACAAAATATACTTTCAAATGTTTGATTAGAAGATTAACCATAAAATATAATATGTATTTTATTGAAATTCTTTTACTTGTTATGATAACTATGTTACTAAAAACTTAAGAAAAGGCAGACGAGGTATGATACTTTATACGCAAAATTTAAGTTATTCTTTGTATATGTTGTAAAATAATTATTTCATACTTAAGTATTTCAACTGCTGAAAATGTAATGGTTTTTTTATACAGAGAAAGTGACAATCAATAGGTCGCAATTTAAACATCAGTTTTTAATTAAAAGGTTTACAACCAGATTACACACGTTTTTTATAGAATAATTTTAATACAAAGTATCATAAGTAATCATGAATCATATAAATTTTCTATACATTAACGCGTTTTCTTGCATGTTTCATAGTCTCTCACTAAATCACAGTTAATAATACTGAAACGTTCACTTGAAAATATTGAAACATAAACAATGATTCAAATTTATGCTTGCAACATAATGTAGTGTGTACTTCACTAATTAAATCGTGTTCGCCCCTTTTTGGAAAATAAACTAAGCCCATAAATCATTTTATGGATAGAAGTTTAAGCCTAATGAATTGCCAGCTACAGTAATCTGATTTCGGAGGCGAACAGTCGTCATAATGAAGAAACATTAATCCGCTTAATGCTCTTGGATATGCATAATAAAATTGACCGTAAATCATCGTGCGCGAATTCGTTTGCACGGCGCGGCGTCGGCAACGGCGTCGTTAGCGCCATTTACAGCGGGAAGCGCGTCGCGCGCCCCGCGAGACCAATATTCTTACTAACTCTAGTTACTTACAGTACTGCTTGGTTTCCTCTCTGTTGTCGCCGCTAAAATAGGCCTTTATCTGAAAATTTGAATTAAGTATTTGTTACAAAGGAAGTCATAGAATGTAATGAAAAATGGTATTTCATGTAAATTTTTATTTAAATACCTTATAAATACTAATATCTTGATAATAATTTGCATAACTAACTATACCAGAGTTAATATTAGTATATAATTATGATTTTATGATCTTTAAAATTGGGATATTAGTAATTATACAGTAACTTAATTGTTCATTTTTCCTGCTAATAAAATAATTCAACTGATACTTTCAGGAATAAAATTTTAAGTATACTGTCCCATAATAAAAAAATCTCCTTCATTGTATATTTCTGTTTATGACATTGGCTCTGATAAATTGGATTACGATTTGAAACATGCATAATATATGATATTTTCTTTATCTATAATCTTTTTTTCCTTTTAACCATGTCTGCTCCGAAATGAAACATATGAATCTCCACAAACTGAATATTGTTTTGAAAGTTTTTTATAAGTAATAATTGTTAGTTATTAGCTCAACCGTTTCGGGTTCGCATCCAGGCAACAATATAAATGAATTAACATTTGAAAAATTTCGCAACCAGCACGGACCTTGAGTTCGTGATCCGCGCTTGCTAGGCGTAGACACTATCAACTTGCCTTACGTCACCCTATCTATACAACCACTTGTAAATGGGAAAACTTTTTTTTTTAAGTACAATTTTTCAGTATCACATCTCACTAATTCTGACCATTACACGCATTGAGCAATATATTTGAATGAAATTTTAAAAATTACGAATGATTTTTTTTATTATTCACTATAATTTACGTGTTTTTTTCTTTATAAATATATCAATGCATTTACCATCGGTTTTATTTGTAGTGTGATTTCAAATAGACCATCAGTCAAAAATATCATATCAAATAAAATGGTCTTGATTTATTTAATCTGTTTTGTAGAAACAGTTTGCAACACTATGTGGCTCCAACTAGAATTAACAGTGCGCATAAATAATTATAATAAAAACATGAGAAATGTTTCTTTTAATGCGATATAATAATTTTGTTTGAAAGAATATTAAAAATGTTAAGTGACAGCCAGTAAGCATGTTGGCCGGTTTAAAACGCCATCGCGTTAAAATTTAGAAGCACTCGCGATGGTTTTGTGTCGCGGACCATTTGAGCCAAACGGCCCCATAATATAGGCTATGAAAATAACGCTAATTGATATTATACCATCGTAATAGCGGTACGCTCGTTTGATTTTCTACTTGGCGTTTTTACAATTACGAATCAAAGCTTTTTTATGTGTGCTATAACAGTATTCTGTATGCGGCTTCGCGGTTCAACAATTTTACGCATTCAACTTTTTGGCTTGGATTGCTTTTAAAAAACTCAAGCCTCATATTCGGAATTTTCGCAAAAGTCACCAAATTAAAATTATTCCTTTTGCTGATTTATTAATATTTTTATTTAAAAATGGTTTTTTGTGTATAATATTTTATAGTGCTCGACATTTTTTAGTTTCGATTTTTACGAAATGCATCACTACCTATCACCTTTTAGAATATTTAGTGCAATGCTAAAGAATTCATATCACATTTATATTTTTAATAACCCATTTTTAACCTTTGGTTTTATAAAATACAAAGAAAGTTTTCTTTTTTTGGTTTCATCATTTTACTGTATTTTATATAGAGCATACTTGTATATCTACACCTAGGAAGAAAACTACACAATGTCAAAAACGGAACATTTTCACTAAGACTGTTCAAAGTCGTTTCGGTGTTGCTTCCCTCGGATAATATATAGCATAGTGTCACTGGAGTATATCACTGGAAAGAGCATCGCAAGGCATACTACACTATGTCGATATCTCAATTTTGCCAAAAATTTACATAGTGTCGTTTATCTCCCAGGTATAGATAATTGTATATATAACTATGATATTCAAAGTAAACGTTTATTCTTGTTTATCATATGAATGATTGATTAATTATTATTTAATCAACTGTATACTTCGATCTCAGAAAAAACTTGAATACGCCAAAAAACTTCTAATTATAAAAGTTTAAAAAACCAAAATTTTTAAAAACAGCTGAAGATCGTTGACTCTAAATTAGATTTCTGTTTTCATTGAGAGTTTTTAATTACTATAAAATAATTTTGCATTTAAATCGAGAATCAAAAATCCTGTGAATGTTATTTTAATTTTAAATCAACTGTATTTTAACAGTCATCATTTAATACGATTCCGCAAATGAAAAGAAAATACGAAGCTTTAATTCGAATGTTCTCGAAATCGTTAGCAGGGATTCAAATTACAATAATGACGAAACGTTTTGTAAAAAAAAATGTGGTCAATAAAAAGCATCACTTGTGCCAAATCCGAGAGCAGCGTGCTCGAATTCCCGATAATCCCCGGTATTTCGGGAAAATATTTGATTCTTTCACGCGACGGGCTTTGTTATTTTTGCATACATATAACGTTGTGTATTGTGTTAACATGTCGCATAAATTTTCGACTCTGTCCTAAGAATTTTTCTTCGTGTTTAACAAATTTGCGAGGCGACCTCGCCGTCGTTTGAATTTATTAGTCATGATGCTACAATGTAATTTTATTGTATCGCACATAATTTGGCAAAACATTCATAAATATTATTCTTATCTCATCATTACCAAGCTACTGTCGCATTATTTTATTTTTACAAGAAAATCTTGGGAAATTTATTTTTCGGCGTGATATTTACATAAAATAAACACTATCTAAAAACAATAACGCGTGTTTAATACGAATACGTAAATATTTTTATGCTAGTGACATTGATGCCACCTTGTATAGAAGTATAATGACTTCGTGACATGACTAATGTATTTTTCAATAAAAATAATTTTATTGATCGTACCACAATAACTTTCTAGCACAATAATAATTATACAGTAAAAGTGTCTGGCATAAACGTCCTATAATAAAATTTTAGTCACATTGGTTCAGTTGTTCATGGGTAGTGGGCTCAATTCCACAGTGGGTCCAAAATAATCAACTAAGTATATGTATATTTTTATTTGAAGCCAAAAACGGTCCTACTATTACTTACAACATATTATTAATTACTCAAATAAGCTTTACGCTATGATTTTTAACTAACAAAAATTGTTTAAATATATATGCACTTTGTTAAACTTTTTGAAATATGATAGAAATATTATGCTCAACTGCTATAACGTTAGTATCAAACGAGCATATAAATATTAATGATTCTATTATACAATATACTATTGAAAATCATTGTATAATACTTTCTTTTTATTATTATATAATATGGCGCTATAATCTGTCTAGGCTCATGATCGAATACACAGCCTCTTTCTAGACCTCTCTGTCTCTAGTTTTCTCTCTCTCCAGTTATACACTCTCAACATTTTTGCATCTGCAGTTAAGTTATCCGCCCGTCTCATTCTGGAGCGGCTGACGCATCGGATGCTGCTACATCTTCTTGAAGTTCTAGATTTATAACAACTTACAATTAAGGTTAAATTCCTTGCGGATCTCAGTATTAGTATGGATATGAAATCTTTGGTTTTCTCTCACTCATCTTTAAGATATTTTTTTTATATCTCACAAATTCAATTCACTTTGATAGATTAGGCATTATTAAAGGATTAAGTGAAGTTAAATACTATTTTCATTTTAAAATATAATGTTATGTAAAATATACAGACAACAATAATTCTGTAGTATACAATTTAATGTTTTTTTAATATATTTTTACAAAAAATATTTTATGAATTTCGTTAAAAGGATATGCACATTTTTTATTATTGATTTCGAAATATAATACTGTAGAATTCAAATATTAATATGTAAGCACAGGTTTCTCAGTTTAGTCATCTACAATTGAGGCGTGGAATACGTTCACATTGCACGCCTTAATTTATAGTTGTGATATATTATTAAAAAATTAAAACGCAATGATTTAGCTTTCATTTTAAGACACTTTTAAATAATTATTATTAAAATTTAAAGGTATTTAAAAGCATACATTTCTTAAAAAGATATCTTCCTAATGATATAAATTTAATGTTATTATTATATACTTACTCATTCGAATTGAGACATCTTTATTCATAAAGCATCTATGCGTGTATGATATAAGTTGTTTGACGTGCACGCTTTTGAGGACAAGCCGATGGGATGGTATCGCGGTCGGTTCTTTAGTTGAGCTGGTTACTTCCTTAGACATGGGTTGACATCATGCATCGCCGGATTCCGGAAACGTGCCTACCTTACACACGTCACTGACACATCACTGACTAATTCAATAAATTTTACATGAAGTACCTCAACTAGAAATGCTGAATCGAGACGTGGAAAATCGCTTGCTAACTTATAATATTACCCAAACAATATTATCTTTTTATTCTGTTTTTATATCATTTATACGCATGTAGAATTTATTTTCGATTATATTTTGTAATGCAACACTTCACACTTATTAACTATTTAAATAATTATTTTATCAGCGTAAGTTCAAATTTTTGGTTTATCTAATTTTGTTAAGGATTTTACAATTTTTTTAGTTTTTGGAATATGATACACACACATAAACCAAGAAAATTTATATCATATTGATAATTTTTATATTAAACGTGTATACTTAAGTGCACTAAATCATATCGACCCTGTTTAGGCAAATAGGAATTAACCTTCAGTTTTTTGAAAAGTGGTTTTATTTGAGAATCACAATATACACAACTAAATACACGTGTTGTCAAAAATAATTAAGCTGAAAATTTCGAATTAAAATCGAAATTAAGCTTTAGATTTGAAAAAAGTACGACTTATTAAAATTGTGCGGAAAGGAAAAAACATGAACTTTCAAGATTAATGATTTTCCTTTATTATTTTTTATTTAGTATTAGATCAGGAAAATAAAACACTAATGCATTAGCCGTGTTGTACGTCAAGTTTGTGTTAATGTGACTTTGACTAAAAATTATTGAAAAAAAGTTTTTGTGCCTCCTGTAAAATTTATTCTGTAAGGATTTATCCCTTTTACCTAAGCACGGTTGATATACGAATAAAACTGATTAAAATTTTCAGTAGATAACGTGAATATTGTTATTCATTTTAAAAAAGTATTGGCTTACAAGATGACATACGTATGACAAGTTTATTTTTGTTTTCGTTTGTTTGAACATTTTTGTTAATATCAAATGTATTAAATCAAAAGACTTCATTATGTACTGCATAAAGACTGGTTAAATTCTATAGAATTATATAATTTTTATGTACATTAAGATAATATAATTGTTCCTTGTGAATAGGTAGATTTCGTGCATTTTTATTTTGTTTATCTAAGGTATATTACTGTTTAAAATCAATTAAATTAATGAAGTATAAATCTTTAAAAACATTATTATTAGACTAAGTAACCACGCTTGAGTTACCGCCAGTTTTATCCATAAATTTTCCACAGTTTATCGCCATCTAAGGAGTATTAAAAACCGCGCCGCTTAATATAAGTGATAAAATGGTTCATCACATAAGCCCTACCCCGTTAGTTCTTTGTCTCGAACGGTATATGTGAGCTATACTGACCTAACGCAAACCACGCTCCGTAAAGCTGTACTTGCAAGAGATGAATGCAATTCAAAATAAAATTATTTTATCTTTTAAGTCCTAATAAAAATCATTTATATTGTGAATATCAGGATACCTCACTTCTAAATCGTTAAAAAATATTCTTTTATTTTACTTCACTGCATGTAATTTGGAGAGGACAAATATTAAAGTAATAACGACAAACCTATGATAATTCCATACAAAAAATGTTAAAGTAACCTTAAAGTGGTCCAAAAATTGTTGGACGCTAGGTATGCTAGGTAAAATACTTATATATTTATTAATTTTTATTTATCTTTATTAGTTTAATACGTCGATCGTGTAAAATATTGAAACATTGTTTTATCTTAATGTTTAGAGATCGAATAAAAAAATCCATTACCCCACATTTTAACTTAATATTGTAACATGATCTTTTTTGTGCCAGGCGTAATGTTACTATTCGGCAAGCTATGATTTTTTTAAGCAAAATGGAACTTTAATATTTCTTTTAAAACTACATATATTGAATACTTCTTTGTCATGACTTTGTTTTTAAAGATCATGCTATAGTCATATCTCTATGTATTCATATTTAAAATCACTCAAAAGATTTAGATTTGTGTAGCAAACTATGTTTTAAGTTGTGCGAGTTAACTCGCTTCTGGCACTTTTCTGTAAGGATCTAAAATATAACCAATATTATGTCGTATATCTTTGAATATCTAAAAATAATAAGATAATGGAAACTAAAAACAACAACTATTTCGACGATATTTTTATTGCATATTTGATTTTTTTTAATAAGTATACTCAAATTACTATTAAGGAAATTAATTTTATATTTTCATATTGTAATGTATTGTGTATCGCTGCGCTTTCACAAATCAGACTATATTATGTGACATGAATGTGAACGTTGACCCAGTTGGAGAATTGTTTCCTATTAACAGAATATTAACACAAGTACAGATATATTTTTTACTCATTGATTTGTTATTGTATTTTTGACGTTTAGATTTATAGCACAACATGTACGTTTGCACCCTTGTAGCAAATCTACCGCAATTGATAAGAAATGAAAATACGTGACCGCTTTTGTCATGATTAGACATTTTGTTTTCAACATAATATTTTTCATTTATAATAATACATTTAATTTAAAATACTCGTACTAAAAAGCATATTGGTAGTTGACGTTATAGTTTTTTTTTTAATTTATATATTTCTGATGTTCTGAAACACATTTGTTAAGAGAAATATTAATTAAAAGATTGATTAGTTCAATTCAGTTTCTCAAGATTATATAAATGTATCGAAAATAGTGCTTAACCTTTTCTGTCTCTTAAGGTTTTATTATGCCGAGTTTTCAAAAGAAAAACAAAACCTTATAGCAATACCTAACATATTTTAGTAATATATTAAAATTATATCTGCTATAGTTAAATATTTCATAATTGTTCTATATGACATCTCTACTCTCTTTTAATATTTAAAATCATCTAAAGTATTCAACCTTGGGTACTGAACTGCGTTTAATGTTGACCGCATAAACGCGCTCTTTCTGTATAGCTGACCTGTCGGACACGATTTTATTGAGGACGTTAACACGTTTATAGCACTTAACCAGGTAATGAGTCACGATCCAAAAATAAAACCACAAAAAAACATTGTTTTTTTTTTGTACAATACAAAATAAAGTTTTACTATTTATCTACAATATACTCAACCTTTGAACTGCCGTGATATTTATACGACCACATTCATAAAATGATGATATCAAAAATAGATAATAACAATATATAGTTAGCATAGCATACATCATTGTCATTGTGCTTCGGCATTTAAACAATGCCTCGACAAAAAACGCAAACCATCAATCAGTCTGCCGCATGGCAAATTTCCATAGTAAATTCGCGCTTTTTCTCCAGCGACGCCTCCGTTGGAAGTGAGCGGCGTTTCCGGTTTAGCCTCGTCGTAACGCTAGCACCGCAACGTAAAAGCCTCCCTATTGCCTACCTCTCTTCCACCGAGGACTTCACGATTAACCGGCCATCTGCCGACAAATGCATTGATTTATTAATGGTAATTTACATTACGCCTGAAAATGACAGCTTAAAAAGAGTAAATATTATTATACTTAACAATAGAAGAATTAGCCATCACTTGAATTCCTAAATACCAATACACTATCACGTTTAGTAAATAGTTACTAAGCTTTTTAATTGTGGGCTCCAAGTTCCATTTTTTTTTAATTAAGTATTATTCGATTTTTTTGTACTCATATTTCTCGCTAAGTCTATAACTGTGTAATAATTACATGGTTTAATAATAATAACATATGGTTCTATATCTACTTACTACATTCTTTCTCTCATGCATCTATACTTTATTTATGTGACGTGGTATTTTAAAATACTTGTGTAAAAATATGTTATACGACTATGTCTTTATGACGATGTAATTTTTATATATTTGTAACGAGATTATTTTTTAGATAACGCTCAAGACATTATTCATTTTTTCTACTGTCAATCTTTGGTGGAAAGTTATTACATTGAAATAATAAGACATTTTTTTTATATTATACATTTTTCTAACACCATATTTCAAAAAACATGTCAAGACTTAAAACTGAGTTGAAAATATCTTAAAAGACAAAATCAGTCTTGATTTTTTTTGAAATATAGTTTTTTGGAAAATGTATAAAATCTATGATATTATTTCAAGATATTAAAAACTCTATAGATTTTTATACGAAACTTTCTATTAAAAAAAATTCCGGTAAATATGAAATACAATCTTTACGTTGAAAGAGATAATCTTTAAAAAAATTATGATGTAATGGTTCATGCACTATATCATTTTTAAATATTTTATCAAACCACTTTTTTACGTAGTTTGAAAATTGTCTATAAATGTTAATTAAAACCTATTTTTTATCGTACTCCCTTTTATATTAATGACATATATTCAATTTGATATTATAGTTTTAAATCTAAATCACTCGTTTTATATAAATTTGTTTGATACCAAAAA
>JAPMAG010002235.1:0-11351 GCA_036584685.1 Rhyacophila sp. Rhy_31_5
TTTAGCAAAACCGAACAAAATACGAACATGCATATGAACATTTATTTTTATATTATTTTTTTTGTAAATTTTTGGCGCCTCCCCTGGCTCTGGCCCGCGCCTCCCAGTTTGAAAACCGTTGCCTTAGAGGGAACGTTGAGCATGATGGATATACAAAATATACATTAAAGTGCATTAATGAGTTATAATAAAAGAGTTTTATTAAAAATATATTTTCATATCAAAGTTTGATGTAACCACTGAGCATTAGACCACAGATACTAAAATATATATTATTCTCTGTGACGTTTTGTTGAGTAACTAAATTCTGACATTTATTAATTGTATTAAATATATATGTATTAACAAAAATATAAATGATATGACTGACTGTAATGCTTATTTTTAATACTGTTATTGTATTTATATTTGCTTAGCCAATAAAATAGGTTCAAATTGTATTAAACAAACATGTTTTTTAAATGTTAACTTTATATTTAAGCAATTATAAACATTTTAATATAACTATATATTTTTTATTATTTTCCTTATCTACCTGAAATAATTTAAGAGAAAGCCTCGTTCTTTATACATGTAATTGTTTCATAAGAGGGCGCCCATAAACCACATAACGTTCTTGAGGGGGGGGGTGAGTTAATTTTTATTATTACGTACCAGTTTCCCTTCTCTTTTTTTTATTCAAAGTCTCGTAAATTTTATTTCTATTTAACGTGGAAAGTTACGTAACTTTTGAGAGGAGGGAGAGAGTGGGATAAAGCTGAGTGTTCACATGATGTTACGTGTAAGGGAGGAGTGTAAATCATTATAAGTAAAAATTATTATGTCTTTATAAGCTGAAGAAAATCACAATTAAGCTAAAGATTCAGGGCTGTGGTTTGATTTCTCAGCTAATGATATGGCTTATCTGCAACTGCAATGGGCCATTTGACAAGTCTTGCCGGCTATTTAGTAGTGTTAAATTTTGAATTAGAACTGAAAGAGGGCATCAAAGTTAGTTTGTGCTTAGAGCACCTAAGGGTCAAAATCCGGCCATGGAGTTAATGAAAATGTCTTTCATGTTTGTTTATTCTGAATATGTATATATATTACCAGTAGATTTCTTATAACATGTAGAAATACAATCTCGTACAAACCATTTAAGACATGATAATCGTTATACATATTAAATAAATGAAATCATCGTTATAATAAACAGTGCAATTATTTCCATGCGAAAAAAAGCAATTTGCGTGTCAATCTACTCGTAGTCTCGATTGATACAAACAATAAGCTTTATGTCGGTTGATGCGCATCGCTAAACAACCAGTTTTTAATGTCAAGTTGAACAAGAAATATTATCGTAATTGGACCACAGTATATCAGAAAGGTATAGATATAAAGTATTAAAGAAATGGATTTTGTTTCCACTGAGAGTAAGTGTAATGGGATAATTATTTCAATATATACGCATTTCGTATGGGATGTACCTTTAACATAATAATTTAAGGATTTTTTTCTAATTATGTAGTAGTTTATTTTATATTTAAACAGTACGGTCCGTTTTTATTTTATTCCCAGAGAATAAATAACATAATAAAAATCTTCCAACATAAAAGAAACGACAAGCGAACTATAATTAAATGCTTAGCAACAAATAAGCCATCATAACACATATAATATAATTTATGATTCAATTATTATGAGATGATTATAAACAAATTTGAAAAACCAATTTATTAATTTAAAATATTTGCGTGAAACTATATGTTATTTAAAAATAAAATAATAAAATTGGCTGTGATGGATTAACCCTTAAGCAAAGTAAGAACGTGCTGAGAGCATCAAGGGAATGAGGGGTATCACAGAATTTTTTCATATCCGAATTTACCTGCAAAGGTTGATTTGGATGTCTTTGCAATACATTTTGGGGTTCAATTAATTGCCGAAAATGAATGTTTAGTGGATCATGGTGACGGCAGTAAAATTGTTCTTTCTATAAAAAAAATAAGAAAATCACAATTTAGCTAAAGATCCAGGGTTGTGGCTTGATTTTTTTGCTAATGATGTGACTTATCGCATCATAACCTGGCATGCCTCTTCTTCGAGTTAATCAGATTCCGTTTAATACCACCATAAATAGTGTATTTAAGACGCCAATATGACATTGGAATTAGACAGGGACTTAAAGAGACGATTTGATGCCTATATGCTCGAGTTTTAGATACGAGACCCAAAAAGAAGATATTTATAATTTTAAATATTTACCAATATATTATAACTATGATAGTGATGTACTCAATTAATATTAGATTTTATACAAACAATATTTTTAAAAAATCAACTTTATCACTGCTTCAGTAAATTTATACCCTGATTATTCCTTGGTAATAAAGAGCAATGGTTTACCAACCGTCGGACGGTTAGAGTAACTGCTGCAGATGGATGAATCTTGAGAGCACAAAATTAGAAAGGGTGAAATGAAAATGTGTGGAAACATTTCTGTAAAAAAATGATTTGCTTTACAAGTATTAACTATAAAATATACAGAACTAAATTTTTTTTTTTTTATAAATAATACTAAAATCACAATATTTTAGTATGCTCGTTCCTTATTAGAGCTTTGTTTTCAGATGATATTTATATTTACACTTATTAAATTGAATATTATATTATTGAAATGCTTTGTATTGTACGTATTTTTTAAAATAAGTAAGGCAGTAAATCAAAATATGAAAATAAGTGTTTTCAAACTACACGTTCAAAACAAATTTTGCCGGACCTTTTCCGACAAACAAGAGCCTGCTGATTTTGTTTGGTCCAGAGCCCCAAATACGTAACTACGTTATTAATGAAGAGTTTGCGTTACGGTTTATTTCGTTAATAAATCGTTAAGAATTCGTTTATATATTCTATAGCAATTAAAGATCATTTTTCGATATGAAAAAAATCTATAAGTATGCAGAATAAAAGTAGATTCTAAGAAAGTAAGTTCGACACAAACATAGATACAGTTATGCGTTGTATTAAAAATCCATAATTTTTTATGCGTTAACCAATCGTTTTGATATGTGATGACTTGATGACATCTAAGAAGAAGATTTTATTATGAAGAATAGATGAGGTCAACATAAGAGGGACTCTTAAATATATTCACGATGACTGGACATAACATATTCAAATACGGCGTATTTAGCTTGTACTGAATGCTCACAGTGATTGAGCGCCGCTATTATATTTTAAATATTATTATAAAAATATATTTGTATAGAAGTTTTCGGCTAGAGTATTAACTAATTAATACTTCGTATATAAAAAAATGAAGTTCTTAACAAGAATACCACTCGTAAAACTCTTAACATTTTGTATATTTGCATAGTCATTCGACATTTCAATGCGTAGGTATCTGTCAAAATAGTTTCTCATATTTAACCGTGCATTCAAAGATTGAATCTTACTTTTTCCAATTTTTAAATGAACTGTTAGTTTTCTATATAATCAACAAAGTGATATGCAAGTGTTGAATCAATCACTAATGCGTATGACATTTATACAAGTATAACATATTTTTTACAAATAAGTGTATCTGTTAGGCTGTACTTGTTAGGCTAGTTGGTAGCGCGTACGCCTATAAAGCGAGTATCTCGGGTTCAAGATCCTGAACTCGTGAGTCGGATGCGCTATCCTCTCATCTACGAGAGTCTATACCAGTGTTCCCTCTTGGCTGTGCGCGTGTGCGCGCGCACATAGTTTTCAAATAGAGCGCACATAAAAAATAATCGCAAATATGCGCAGATTTTTTTTTGAGTGCAGGCGCTTCAAAAATTAAACAGTTTGTTTTATTATTTTATTTATGTCGTATGTAAAAAAATATAATTGCTGCACAAAGATTTTTTATTTTTGAAAAATCTGCACACAAAAAAAATGCGCACACAGGTCACTAAAAATGAGAGGGAACGCTGGCCTATACTATACTACCGAGAAGATACTGTAGAAAAACAAAAAGGACAGTAAAGGAATCGTATCAAATAATTTTTAATATTCATAATCTTACAAGTAAAGTTATTATTGTGAAAAATTTATAAAATACCATAAAGTCGTGGTGGCCGCAGACGAGAACCGTTGCGTATATATTGGCTTAAAACGGACATCATGTTAAACGGTACGAGTAGTTAGGCATAAACAAAAATTCGTCAAGATTCCTTTGTCCTTGTTATAATGTCAGTGTTTTTAAGGTTGTAATATTATCTGTCTGGTAAAAAAAGAGTTATTGCCGTTGTAAATACAATCAAGTCTTACAGTATGTTCTGAGCTCTGCATTCACTTTCAAGATAACAAAGGCGACATGTCAGTAGGTCACTTCGAAAATTCAAAAGCCAAGTTTTGTTTTAAATAATTTATGTAGTTTACAAAAAAATATTAACTCTATCTAAACATTTATGTTTTCCGTACTGTATAATATTGAAAAAATATTTAAATTATCACTTACGCTTCAGTACGCATAGTTCGACTCTCCATAACAAGTAACGGTCGTTCATAATCCATGTAACGTTTTTTCTAACATTTATTCCCCTCCCCCCTTCCATGTAACATCATATAGACATTCAGCTTGATCCCCCTCCCTTCTCTCAAAGGTTACGTAACTTTCCAGATTAACCGATTAAGTGCCAGGAGCGAGTTAACTCGGACAATTTCAAATGTAATTTGTTAGACAATTTTGGATATGTTGCATGATTTTAAATACAAAGATATGATTAATATGGTCATTAAAAACAAAGCCATGTTAAAAAACTTTGAAAATAAATATTTAAATTCTTTTTTTGCCTCAAAATTCACTACTTACAGGTCGTGATAATGTCTGGTATTGTCTGGCACAGAAAAGATTATATAGGAATGAATTTTATAATCGACTCATATCCACTTTTTGAGAGGTAAAATTGTTACATAACAATAAAAATTAACCCACCCTCCTCCTTATAACGCCTTGTAGGTGTTGGTGGTCACCCCTCCCTCCCCCTCAAGAGAGTTATGTGGTTTATAGACGATCCCTAAGGTTATTGTAATATATTTTTACTAGTTGTTGTTGTCAACTTTGATCAAATTAACTCAACCAATGGGTCTAGTTTCGGATTTAAATAGGTATTAACATAGTATGTAAATACTTTTCTAGCAATTTTTAGGAATGATTCATAGGATTATGCGTCGTCCACTAAATTAATATGTATGTACATACACACATACCTCGCTATACATCCGCTCTTTATACGGTATTTTGCTATAATGGCCTTTTTAAATTATGGCACTTTTTCGATTTACGGCCCTCAATGTTTCGTAGTACGGCCAAAAAAATTGCATTGTTTTGTACTTTTATATTTACGTAAGCATTTTTAAAGGAAACGAAAAGAATAAGAAGCTTTATAAACTAAAAACTATATTATTTTATGAAAAAGTGGAACAGATCCAATTGAATTTGTATCAAAATAATCGTTTCGTTACACGGCTTTTCGCTTTACGGCCAACTTTTCCGGAACGTATCTAGCCGTAAAGCGAGGTATGGGTGTATTACAAAAAATACTTTAAAGAATATACTCGTATATTGGTTATCTTTATGTGGATGTGGAAGAGAAATATCACTTAAAAATAAGAAATTCGAAAGTATTCGACACGATTGATTGATATTACCTAATAAATTAAATGGTTATTGTTTGACATATAAGTTGCACGTAGATAAATGCGAGTAGATGGTGCATATGGCTAACGATCTGCCAAGCGCTGCGAGTTCAAATCTCCTAGCTGCGGCTGGCATTACTTTAACAATGCGCTCAATTAATCTCAGGGTAAGGATCGTAGATTTCGTTGAAAACATCGCTAAGAAAATATTTTATTGAACATTTGAAAAAACACCTGGATGCAATATTTATAAAACACCGACGTTTTTAGCATTTTTATGCTCTACACAAAATATTGGATGAGCCTTTTTTATTAGTTTTATAACCAAATAAACGTATTTTACAAAAAAAAGAAAACAGAACGAAATCTTACGTGTCATATTAGTTTTATAACATATCTTTTTTTTCTTTTGACCATTTGCGCTCCGAAACGAACTATATGGCTCTTTACAGTGTGAAGATTGTTTTTACGATTAATATTTTATGCACAGATGCACTATCCACTCACCTATGAGGGCAACATAGCATATATATAATTATGATCACGGACTAATTTGACATGAGAATATTATTTATTTAACAAGAGTTTACATGCTCCAGTCAACTTTAAGAAAAGGCAATGTTAAAACAGTCTATATATGACATAATACAATACTTTATAATTATTTACAAGTATTTGTTTTGTATTTAAACATATCTATAAGCACATATTGAAATGATATTTCAAGAATTTAAAAAGTGACATAGGTAAGTTGCTTAACGTGTACCTTAATGATAATGTTATATTTTACATTATTTGACCTTGATTTTTAAATGTGAACAATTAAATTATTGAAGTATAATGTCGAATATGTGGTTCACATTTTCGTTAATTGGATACTGTCCCACGTACTTGAATAAAATCTGTAGAGTAAATGCCACTTGTTCAAGGATCTTCGAATTTACCCGTCGCCATGTCACAACAATAATATTATTCTCTCACGATTTTCATTAACAGGTCCGCATAAATGCTTTTACAATGACGGTGATCGAATAGATGGTCATTTTTATTTTAACCAATAACACATTTTTATGCAATTTATTTACAATAAAGTAATGTGGTATACCAAATCTCGTTCTGTCAGTCAGGGCCGAATTAAGACCTTTATTTTGGTGCCCACTTATACTTTAATTCAAAATTTGCGAATACTAAAATGGTGGTAAGACTTGTCAAATGGCCCATTGTGGTGTGAGTTACTGCGTCCACAAGCAATCCGTTAAGCCACATCATTAACAAAGAAATTAAGCCACAGCCTTAGATTTTTAACTAAATTGTGACAGACGGAATAATTTCACAGTCACCGCCATGGTCTACTAAACATTCATTAGCAATTATTTGAGCACAAAATGTATTACAAATATTCGCAGATAAATTCGGCTTTAAAAAATTTCTGTGATGCCCCCCTTTCCCTTGATGTCCTAAGTACGTGCTTACTTTGCTTAAGGATTAATACAGCACTGCTGTGAGTAAAGATTATTTAATAGGAAATATATTTTGAAAGATTTTCACTTGATTTAATTTTTATGAAGATAATTCATTTTTCATGTTTTGTTTTAGCTTCAACGTTGTGTTATAATTTATATGAAGACAGAGAAACCGTGAAAAACTACTCTCATAATATTATGATATTTGAAAATATGTTTTCAAGAAATTTGTCAGTACATATACGAAACTGTATTATTTTAAGTAACTGATTTAATATTTATAATTTAATACGATGAAAACATAATGATTTCAGTGTACTTTCAATTAAACAACTGTAAGATATTATAGTTTGGAATTTTGTTATAATCTCTATATATATTGTATCTAAACTTTAGATTAAAAAAATAAACCAAACTCCTAACGAAGTTTATTTTCTTATTACAATGTTGTGGTTATATATCAAATGGTCATACTTATACATCTTTTTAATTCCAACTCTGTTACGAGATGGAATACATGGGAACCTTCACAGTGTGAAGATTTTCTTAACAGTCGTTTTTTACGAGTAGTAATTGTTAGCTATTAGCTGAAATATTTTGGTCCTGATTTGGCTAAACAAAACAAAAAATTGCAATTTGAAATTTATTGTGAGCTCCTGACTCTCAGATTGCTCTTGAATACGATGTGCACTAAACTAACTCTTTAGAGCAATTTTATAAATACATGTCACTGCAAAAGTCGTTTTATTATGTATGTTTATTTTTGTTAAATCAAAACTACCTTTATGTGCGGTTAATTTGTTGAAATTGACTAATCACTTTATTCGGTTTATATACCTCTAAAGAAGTGGTGCGCAAACCGTGGGTCGCGATACCTCCAGGATTCTTAAGAAAAAATTCGCGGGTCACCAAATTAAAAAAAAAATGACAATAATAAATAAAAGGCTTTTCTTCTGTCTTATGTTATCGCGACAAAATTTTACACAAAATGGGGGGCGAAAATGAAAACAGTTTGCGCACCACTGCCCTAAAGGGGCATTATAAATATCTTTGCATTGATTGTGAGGATTAACTGTTTAAATCAAATATCACGACCATACAATTTTGTATAGTAATAGTAGTATTTCGTAAAATTTAAACAATATGTCAATTTTATAAAGGTCACTCACACACACAAGAGTAAAAAATATAAAATATGATACTTATATTATATTTATTTGTAGGTACGTAGAGAATGCATTTTGTATATTTTATAGAGTTTCACTGCCATCTAGTGGAATAAAATAAAACTTAAATAAGAAAATGAAACCATATAAAGTGATGAACTCCAGAAGTGTTTTATGGAAATATGTAATTTGAGAAGAATAAAAAATAGTTTTACTATTATTTGTAACATAAAAATTATTCAATATTAAATTATTCTATCGATGATTGCTAAAACCACTTTTCTCATATTCTACGAAATACAGCTTTACAATTCCGATTACTAACTAGTGTGCATGCTTTTCCGTAGATGGCATTGTACAATATAGAAAATGTGGATGGATGTTATAAACGCAATTTAATTCGAAAGCTTTCTAGTATATAATTATTTATGCGTACGGAATACTTATTTTAATAACTCTTTAACTATCGACAAATAATGGAAATGACATTTTCGTCAGTAAAAATTAATTAATCTTTCTCTAAATTTGCTATGAGCATACGATTGTAAATAATTTCAGCGGGTACAAGACCAAATTATCTTTTGCAAACATGAATTAACGCCCTCAAATTATAATTAACAAATCTTTGTCAAGTATTGCAAAACTTTATTTTACAAATAAAAATAATGTGTATTATGATTTTTTTTAAAAATAATTACATCGTATATATTAAAAATTTAATATGCAATCGTATATAATATGCGTACGCACTTAACCCTTTGAGTAGTGAGTTAATTAGAATTAGAAAATTCTGGGAGCGAGTAACTTTTGTAAATCGTAATTTTGTTTCAACGTAATCCATACTAGTTTTTGAGTGTTTATGTAATTAACCAGTGTGCCTGCTTTCATTTCATCATAAAAAGAACAAGTGACAAATTTGAAACCATAAGACTGATTTATCTGACATTTATGTGTGTATTTTTGTATCAAAGGAACACTCATGTGAAAAAAAAATAACCCAATAGGACTGATTTATGGGACATTTTATGTGTTTCTGTTAATAGGGCAATCTTTTGATTATTTATAATATTTATAATGATTCTAGGAAGTGCATGAAGGAATTATTCAATGCTTCTTCAACTTTCTTTTTATTAACGTATTTTTTTGTAATGTTTACGAATTTTTTCTACCCTAAAAATATATGATATAATTGCTATGACTCCATATATCATTGATATATCTATGTAGTATATATATAATAACAACATTATTATCGATAATAAAAGAATAACATTGAAAATAAGGCGATATGGCATCTGGCTGCACATGTGCAGCGATACTCCTCAAGTGATAGGTACCCTGTAAATAGTTTTTTGGAGAAATTGAAAGGAGAAGGTGATAATAAAAGCATAAGCTTTCGTCAAGATGTTTATTTTCTTAAATTTGGTCTAATCTCTGGATTCATTTATAGACAAGTATTACAAACATGTTGCGCGTGTGGCATATTAAGAGTTGTTCAAGTTTGTTTGTATTCATTAAATATATTAAACAACCATTTTAATTAACATATTTATTGGAAGAAACAAAAATTAGGAAAGTTTAATAAATTATCTTAAATTTATTGAGATACAAGACACTGTAAGTTTACTTAATAAAAACGTATAAAAATGAAAATATCCCAAAATCCTACATTTTCCATTAAAAAATCTGTACAACATCAGTCAATCACAAATTCCGTATATATATGCATTTTATACAATGGTTAAATCTCATAAATTTGTACAAGGCACCAAATATTCTGCTCTCAACATATATATTTTTCGTAAAATTACATACAATAATCATTGTGTACTCGTACTTAAACAGGCGAGCCGTACGAATAGCTCCCAGCGCATATATACACGTCGTCGCGAAAGCAAAAAAAAAATACTTTTACAAGAGCAAAAAGAACATATACATATTATGTAATTTATAAAAATAAAACTTTAATCTATGCACGTTTGCTTATAAAAATCGTAGCCGATAGCAATTGACGGTTATATTAATAGGAATATTTTGCTTAATATTGTTTTTAAATTTACATTAAAGTACTTTAAACTAATATTTATTATTTAACTCTATTTTGATCAGTTAATTTGGCGATAATATTAAAATATTATTGGATAAAGAAAATGTTGTTGGAACATGTTATATATTACAGATATTGCTATATAAGAAAGATTTATGTATACGTTTAAATATACTCGATAGAGGTGTTTACTTATGCAATATTTAAGAGTTTTTCTTTCAATGTAATGGTTTTACTTTTAGCAATGTTTTTGAAAGCGAATTTTTGAGAGAATTCGAAACTATCAAACTAATTAAAAATATACCGTACTAAAACACTGTGTCAATCACAAAAAACAGTATTATAACTGCTTTTAAGAATGATACATGAAGCAAGAGATACTAGTTGCTTTATTATAGTGTGCATCTACTTGTACACAGTACATACGTGTCATTGGTATAAACGCTAATTCATTGCTTACCCTGAGTGGATTATTTTTTAAATCATAGCAATTTAGAAATATATAAATATATAGTAAAACTGTTAAAAGTGGATATTTATTAAAAGTCAATTGAAAAAATAAACAAATCTTGCAGATGCAATTAAAGCCAAGCCATCAAATTAAAAGTACATAAAAAACCGTTTTCATTTATGAGGAGTCATTCATAAAATATCCATGTATGAATTTATTTAGTATTTTTTCTTCCACAATAATCAGGCATTTTTACTTTTTCCTTACGAAATTTTAAATGCGTATTATATTGATGATAACAAATATATAAAAAATAAAATGGGCTTACTTTTAAATTAACAATTTATAGAACAATTACATCGGTGGGATAAAAGCTTAAATAGTAAGGATCCAATTTATATTTTCGAAGTGGTATCTTTCTTATGAATTATATTTTTAGTATTTTTTGTGAGGGAATCTTAAAATATATACATACTTTAAAAGATATCTGAAACTGGTTGATGTATGTATAAAAATATGGATATCTATTTACTATAGTACTGGGTTTTGTTTTATTTCATAAACAAATTAATTACTGT
>JAPMAG010002236.1:0-11350 GCA_036584685.1 Rhyacophila sp. Rhy_31_5
GGTCGCCTGCCTGACCCTTCACGAAAGCAATGTTTTTTTATTTCCCACATTTGATGTTAAAACTGCCCATAGCGGAGTGGCACGGGACGGTATCACCGTGCAGAGTGTGCTAAAAGAAAGAGTTTAGAAACGGAAGAATGAGCCATATCATCAGCAGATAAATCAAGCCACAACCCTGGATCTTTAACGAAATTGTGATTTTCTTGACTTTTACACACACATAATTATCTTATGACTTCCATAGCCATGGTTCACTTATTATTTTTGGGAATTATTTGAGCCCCATAATGTATTGCAAACTCATTTAAAACATTTGCAGATGAATTCAGATATGAAAAAATCTGTGGTGCCCCTCTTTACTTTCATGCCTAAGCATGTGGTTTCTCTGCTTAAGGGTTAATCCAGCACTGTTTTGGAAATGAATTTACAAGTCAAGAAATAAAAAATGTAATTTAAATTAATGATTGGTATAATGAACTCCATACTTCTATACAACAAAGAATCGTTAAATTGCAAGTATACCATTATTAGTTTGGATCGGTAACGAATATTTTTGAATAATTTCAGTTCATAAAAAAATATAATTGTCAATTAAATCTCAAGTATTTCGCTTAGTACTCACGGTTCGTATTCTTATGAAATGACATGTCTCGTCATTAAGCGACCAAATAAAACAAAAACTGTGTACAATGAACGAGAAGGCCCACATTTTATGACCAAAATATCTTTCTCATCTTCCTCGTCTCTGAGCGCTCATTAATTGAAATTAAAAGAAAGAACCTTTTCTTCTTCAATTGCATTATCATCCGCGCATTAATTTTCATTGTTGTTTTTTAACGTAATAACGCCATAAAGAGTTTCTATTTGCTTCTTACTAACTTTTAATGTGCATTCTACATTAATATGTTTACAGAAAATACAGTTTAAAAGCTTTTCTATTCTGTATTGTGCTATTGAAATTGTAGAACTTAAACTAAATGAATGCATAATAATTTATAATACATTCACATTTAAATTCGTAAATAATTTATCTAGTTACAAAAAGCGATATAAGCACATTTCAATATTTTCAACAAACAATATTTTTATATACTCGTATCGAGGTATATTTTATTTAATGTTAAAATCATCTAGCGTAAAATATGCTTACGAGTAAATTAAAACAAAATAACGGCGTTTATTAGGTGATATACTTTAAAATGAAATAAATATTTAAATGGGCGTGGAATCAACTAGATTTGAAATATTCTATTGTATGAATACTTTACTTTTTTTTTATAAGTTTATATTGGATTTTGGAACATAGTGTAAAATTGTGCGTAAAATGCTCACGTATTTTTTTCTCGATTTCAATAAAATATGCTTTTATCGCTTTTTGTAACTAGAAGCTTCATTATATGCTGACATACTCATTAAAAAGTCTGTATTTTTAAAAAAATTTGGGACTCGTGTTTTTATTTTTAATTAGTACAGTTTTAAAATACTGTACTTACTTACTTTCTTATCCAAGCTTTTGATGTTACAAAAGTATTGTGTTGAAATAAAGTTGAACTTAACTAAGCAATCAATATAGTGTAGAAGTATTTACAAAGACATATATTTACTGTTATATTGGAGTAAGTGAGTTGGTTATTATTAATTAATAAAATATCTGGTATGTATAATAAAAATACAAGAAAAAGACAGAAGAGAATGTTTAAAATACATTATCGATCCTATTTTAGCAAACGGGCTTAACCCTCAGTTTTTTGAAAAGTGTATTTGAAAATCAAACTGTGCACAATTAAATACACATTCTGTCAAAAGGAATTAAGCCACACATTTAGTATTATTTTCGAAAATCAGCTTTAGATTTTGAAAAAAGAACGGTCTACTACGCTATTCTAACGAAGTTTGTATGGAAATGAAAAAAGCATTAAATGTCAATTTCAATGATTTTTCTTTGATAAATTTCTTAATTATTAGATCAGGAAAATCATCAGATTAGGACAATGAAACACCAATGTCAAACACTTCAATTTTGTGTTAATGTGACTTTGACTAAAGATCATTAAAACACGTTTTGTGTCTCCTGTAAAATTAGTTCTATGAGGGTTACTTCCTTTTACCTTAACACGGTCAATATTATAATGTCGAATTAATATCGAAATTCAGCTTTTAATTTCGAAAAAAGAATGACTTACTAAGTTTACATGGAAAGAAAAAAACTCAATTTTAATGATTTTTTCTCACAACTTGTTTTAATTATCAGATCAGTAAAATAAAGTTCTTTTATTAGTCATCATGCATTTCAAGTTTCTGTGTGATTTTGACTAAAAATCATTAATATACGTTTTTTGTGCCTTCTGTATTTTTTTTTTCTATAAGGGTTAATCCCTTTTGTCTAAACACGGTCGATATAATGCTTTTTACTATCGAACGATGAAAAACAAATCTTAGAAATAAAGGTTTTTAAATTAATTGTGAAATATACGGTATTTTGATTCGTATGTAGTAATGCTATATGGCAAAATCTACGTAATATTTACGAGTAACTTAGTACAACGACCTTTCTAATCTACGGACTAAAACCTTAGCTTATAATAGTTTAATATGTAACTTTCAGATTGATTACGATCTTAAATTTAATAGTGTTTACACTATCAGTTAAGGATGTGTAATGGAATTACAATTGAAATTGCTAGAAGATTTTACATGGTTTAGTCTTTGGTTTGTTTTTGAAAGGCACTGGACTGAAACTATATATTTATTACTGAAAGTATTCATAGAGAATTGTGGTATTTGAATAGAATACACGTAAAACAATACGAGATTATTGAAAATATCCGCTCCAAAACGAAGCATATGAATTTCCACAATGTGAAGATTGTTTCGTCAGTTTTTTAGGAGTAATATTTGTCAATTATTAGCTCAACCGTTTCGGGTTCATGTCCTGGCTTTAATACGAAATAATAAACATTTGAAAAATTTTACAATCGGCATGGGACTTGCACCCGTGATTCCCGCTTTCTAAGCATATGCGTTTTCCACTCAAAGTCTCAACAAAAATACAATATTCCATGAAGTTATGTATTAAACTATATATAATCAATTGTTTTTGAGGAGGTATTTTTTAATTTCCAATAAAATACATAATTCTTAGACTATCAGCCAATTAATATATTGGATATTCATAAATAGCGTAAAATAAAAAATAATAATTAGCTATAGTTTACTGTATGATGATAAATATACTTAAACAAATTACTCAAATAAAAAAAAACATATAAAATCGTTATCAGTGATAAAGATATGTAGTAAGTGAACAGAGGGTTCGCAAAAGATGAATCGATAACGGTAAATGTATGGTGCATCAGCATGCGTATATCCATTTTTGAAATATAAGGGGTACATTTTGAAATTCTTTTTGCTAAATGATACGCTCCTCGGAAAGGTTCAAAACCACTTCTCTATTCGATTAGTTTATATTATTCTATTTTATATAAATTTCAAAAAATGGCACACGAATAGTTATCACTATGTATTTTTTAATAATTGATATAAAACACACGGTTGTGCAGTAGTATGCCAAAAAATTGATTTGTGATATTGATGGAGTTTGTTTATAACATGCAAATATATTAAACTACAAGATATATTAAGATGAAGATATAAAAAAAATGTGAAATTTGAAAAATACGAATAACATTAATTATTTTGACTTGCATCTTGGGCTGTAAATTTACACGATTTAAAAAAATGTCTAGTTAACTCATCTAGTATTTGGCTTTTATATATATTATGACCGTAATAATTTACTAATTAAATTTGATTACAACATTACAAAGAATAAAGAAATAAATAGTTTTTCAAACAAATCTATATCTGAGGAGAAACTTGTGCGTAGCGTAAATCAAGAGTAGAAATATGGCTAAAAATGTAGGATTCGGAGTACTGATCTGTTTATGACGAAATTTTTGTATTACTCTTGATATTTTCATTAAAAGAAATCAGAAATTTGTGAAAAATAGCTTATCTGGCTGTGTTTTCATAATTTGCATGACTTTGTTATGAGGTATGTACTTGTAACTACGCCACTGTTTTCATATGATTTTTATTTTTAAAATAAGATTGTTTCTTTAGTTAGTATTTAACATATTACAGCATGGATTTATCTTTCTTTTTTAAAAATGTATAAATTTGTCTCACTTTAAAATTTTGTTATCAGTTAAAAATATTGTAACAAACGAAATCGGTTTCGTTGAAGTTATTTTTACTGTGGTGAGTATAAAAATAGGTGCAATTATTATAATATAGTGGTTTTCTACTGAGGACTGTCAGTTCATAAAAAATAATTTATTTTGAGAATGTTTTTTCGTTAAAAATCAAGATAATCAATAAACATCGACGAAATTTATTCACCAAGAAGATTACTAAAAAGATGCACGATCAATGAAAACACTTAGGATGATGTAAAATGACATCGCGTGAAAACGGGCATAAGTAGGCGTCGCAGCGCGTAAGCGAATGCAAATGACGGTTTTACGATGCATTTGGGTACATTGCGCGTGACGAACGCATTTCCTTGACAACTGTCTATTTAGAAAAAAAAAAACATGGCACACATCAAATTTTGCAGGCGAAATTTAAATGAAGTGTGTTTTTTAAAAGCTTTCGTTTATATCTTATTTTTACTGTATTCTCTATTCATCCCTAAATGAAAAATAAACGCACCAACTCACATTTAAAATAATCCGATGAAAAGTAAAATTTTAATTTAGTTTCAGCTTACTTTAATAATCTTATTAACAATACACCATTGCGCCTGTCTATGTCATTGTAGATGATTTTATAAATAATCAAATTACATACGCTTGCGGCTCCAAATGTCAAATGTAAAATTATTTGTGTATTATAAATGAAGCTATCCTGACAACATTATTTTCATGGATCTTAACCCTCAAAATTAGGAGCATGGTATGTATAGAATGTCACATTCTACTATTCCAATATAATAAATTATATTTATAATATAAATCAGTTATATTTTGTTTAAGTTTTATATATATATATAGTTTTTTTACATTTTATAATACTATATCCTAAAATAAAAAGTCGGAAGCTGGCGAGCGTAACGAAAAAGTATCAATGCCTCTATAAAAAAAATATTTAGGCTCGATAAAACACTATGTATATCTTTTGCAGATATCATTAACTTTACACATACAATTTTGTCTCTCGATCGGTCCTTTAGTGATTTATGCTAACTATTATAAAACAAAGTTTTTATATTCTATGGAAAAGATTGTACGTTTTTAACAGCGCTTGTAACTCAGTTTTCTTGTTTTCAACAACAATAAACGTTTAAACTAATGTGCATTAAAAGTTTCATTGCATATAAAATAGTTGAAATGACGTTCCATGTTAATTAAACTAAACATAAAAACTTTGAATGGCAATAGTTACACTTGATTGTCACTAAAAATTTAGTACAAAATATTACACTGCTTTTTTGATGCATGAAATTTGAAAATACTTTTCGTAATACACTGTAAAATAAGACATTCAATTTTATTTTATTCGGTGCTGCCTGCTCTTTAATTATAGTGAAAATTGTTAAAAATTACGTCAGATGAATAAGTATTCTGTTTCATAATTATAATCTATTATTCTTTTTTAACACAAAACGAAAATTTGTTGAAATTAAAAGATCGTTTAAGATAAGAATAATATATATCAGTTGTAATGTAGTCATACTTAATTTTATTTTTCATTATTGAGTATATTTTTATAAATCCTAATTTTAAAAGTGTATGAGTGTGTTACTCGTAGTGTATTTAGAACTGTATAAACTTTGCTATTAATCAAATCAGTTCTGGAACAAAAAAATGTATATTCAAAATGTGAAGATTGTTTTGATGAATTATTTTTACGAGTAATACTTATCAATTATTAGTTAAATCAATTTGGATTAATGTCTTATCCACATATATAAATATTGTGCTGAAGAGTCTATTCAGGTCCAAAATCATGTTGAAGAATAGCAAATCCCGAGTTTATAATGTGAAAACTTATAGTTCTATATGGATGTGAAATTTTTAGCCTGACGGAGAAACAAGATTAAGCAATGCAAGTATTCGAAAATAAACTTGGGGTAGTTTAAGAAAACCAAAAAATTTCACATTAATACTAAAGCTGAGCTCCGCGAACAATTTAGCCCTGACATAGTAAATGTTTTGAGAGCAACGTGACTCAGATGGGTGGGTCATGTTGTAAGGTGCGATGAATCTAAAACTTTCAAGAAAGTGTTTGAAGGAATTCTAGTAGGCACTCGACTTGTCAGCCACCTCAGAATGAGATGGGTAGACAACGTAACTAAAGAAGTGAAACAGTTGAGTGTGAATAGCTCGAGAGAGGAAGATTCTAGAGACAGAGAGGCTTAGAGGCAAGTTGTCCAGTCGGCCATGGACCTGAATGGTTCCTAGCGCCAATTTATTATATTATATCTATATATAAATCTATAAACATTTGAAAATATCTGTAATCAGATATTGAATTAAACTCACAAACTCACGAACTAATAACCAGATATTATGTTCACTGAGCCATTGTGGGTAACCTAACATCAAAAATATTGCTTATCAAGTATTTTTGTAAAGCCCTTTTTAATGCGAAAAAATATTTTTGTTCCCATAGTTTTGCATTATATGATTTTTGCTATAATTAATAAACTAACGTAAACATTACTACTTTTGATATCCCATTTTCAATTAAAACTTTTAAATTAATTTAAAATGGCAAATAAAATATTTGATCGGATTTTCTTTAAGTATTCTGAATAAAATTGACACTAAGTACTGTCAAACTTTCAGCGTGTTACAACGGAAAAGCCAAACACCAGTTGACAGAAATGTAAGTAACTTGAAAGCTTCTAGCGTAGATTGAGTATACGAGTACATAAAGAAATGTTTGACTACATTTGTTCCTCTATAAAGCTTTGGTAGGCCTCTTAGGGACATAATTCTTTTACTGAAGGGAAAGCCTTCTCTACGTGGCATATTGCACAAAGCGCTGGACAGTAATGCTTTAACGGAGTATGAATTCCGAATAAGAAACATTTGTATTATTTACGAGAAATTCGCTAATATAAATTATTCCTCGTTTTAAAATTTAGTACTGTCGTTAACTGGATAACTGAATAAAAGATAGATTTAGAAATTGCATTGTATATTTATAACAAATAAATCCTTGAACTTGGTTTTATATTTATTTTGTTAGTGTAACCATACGATATTGGATTAATTTTTACAATAAATAATTCTTGAATACAATGGTTCAATTCAAATCAACTGATGTTCTCGTAACACAACAAAAACATTTAGCTGAGATGTCGCTACGCTCATCCAGCTTGACTTTTCATACTATGCATACACCAAAAATAAAGTTAAATAAAATCTAGAGTTTTGTACATTGGTTATAAGTAACAATTAAAATAGAGTAATTGAATAAAGCATCTATTTTAATTATAAAAAATAATTTATTTTATTATGAGATGACACGTTTTCAATCATATAGATACAATACGACATACGTACATATAACATTTTTGCGCCCAAAAACAATGTCGTTATAGTCGACTAAATATGTACTAAAGCGTTTTTATTTAGTTTCAATTAGTATGTAAAATTGTGTATCTGTAATACATTTTTCAGTTCACTCTCCAAAATCCATTACATTAAAACACGCTAAAAACAGTCTCGATAGCTTTACTGATAGTGCATTGATGTACTCAAATATTTTTGTTTAATTTTTCCTGCTATTTCATTTAACCTATTCGCCAAATATGTTCCGCTAAAAATTAACTTGTTGGAAAAATATCTGTATTAAAACATGAAGTCATACAAAAGTGAAAGTGAGATAGTTAAAAATATAGAAAAATACATTGATTTTTCACGAAAAAATATTTATAAAGAAAATTTATTGAACTTTCATTAATATAAAAAGTAATCGGATAATGTAGCCTCGCACATGGGTACATCTCATAGCTGAATTCGGTGAAAACCAAATATTTTACTCTTACTTATTTACTATGCTGCTCTATGGAAGCGAATCAAGGTATCTTACAAAGTCTCAAAGATGACTTTCATAAATAGGCGTTAACAGTTAATTTTGATAATGCAGTGTTACGATTTTACTTCAAAAGCTGATAAGGGAACGGACCTTGTAGCCTCTCATCAAATCTAACGTAAACATAAAATATCACATTTAGCTTATACATGGGCACCGAGGATATCTAAATTGCATCTCTACCGGACATGCTTCTTCATCAGGATGATTAAATTCTATAGGCCGTTGAATATTACCCGCAGAGTGTATTTGGCGAAATTAAAAAAATGCCAATATGACATAGGAAACTGAAAGAAGATCGGCTAGTGACAACGACTTATGGAAACAATATAATAATATGCTCCAGTTAAAGGTTGTAACATGATTGTAGAGGAAGAAAAAATGTGAGTTTAATGGTAATAATGAAATAGACATGTTATTAAATTATCTTACATAGAAATAGTTATTTGAGTTGAGATCATATATTAATTTTATCTGTGATACTCTTCTTATACGTATTGTCATCTAATGGGTAAGTGAAATCGATTTGATTTCTAGAGATACTCATAAACTGTTGTATACGCTTAAAAGGAAATTCATGTCGCTTTTTTCTCCGAGTTTTTTCATGACTCCATTGAATTATTAACGTTTCTAAAATGGAGTAGACGCATAACAAATAAAATGGCGACATTAAAATGTCGCGGCGCCGTCAAGATTAAAGTGAAACTTCTTGCGAACTACGAAAGTATCTACTGACTCACACAAACGCAAATCTACCGACAAAGCAGAATAGTACACGTGTACAGGTCAATGTGTGCAGACAAAATACCTAGCGCAGTGTTGGTTTATTGATTAAGGGTTGTTTTCACGCTGACACTTATTTCATGTCGCGACACAACGGATTAAATGTTTGACATTTTTCTAACTGTTGTCTCTCTAACTCACGCCATAACGAAATAACTTTTTTCGTATGAACAATACAAATTATTGATTTTATTTTAAAGAAAAATTCTTATGTAAACACAATAAAGTATTAAGCCCTGAGGTATTTTTAAATAGATTTCTCGATAAAAAAAATCCTCAGTTAACCGTAGCGCAATGAGTAACATACTGCGCTTTGATACACGAGTCACGCGGTGGAATGGTGCCTTTACAATATATTTTAATCTATCCTGGAGTGAGTTTTTTAAATTATGGTTGCACAATTGGGTGAAAGTTTATTCAATAATCTTGCTTTACAATTTAAATTTTATTAAATGTATGTAAACTTTTGTTGTATAATGTTTATTTGATGCATAAATAATATACACACGTATTTTTTTGCTTAGTGTTTGACGTACATACACGTATATACTTCTTGAAAGCGAATGTTGAGTGGACACATATGCGTGACCACACTCCTAGATAGGTGAATTTAAGCATACGTATTCATTTATATTATAAATTGGAATATAAATAGCACACAGCAACTCAGTGAACGTATTATCTGGTTGTAAGTACGAGGGTTGCGGGTTCAATTCCGCAGGTAATTACTGATTTTATCAAACGTTTTTTCGCTCGTATTTGTAGCCAGAAAATGAACCCAAATTAGTTTATCTAATAAATATTGCCAATTATTACATATGAAAACTCTTTTAAGCCAGATTTTATATTGCAAAGATTTAAATGCTTTGTTCCAAAATAAGTATGATTGAAAACTAAGCAAACATCTTATATATTTTAAAATATTGAGTCTTGATATTGAAAGAAAGATTTTTTTTTTCAGATGATATATTTCTGTCATTTTTTTTACATATAGAACTAACAAACAATCTTTAGCTCCTGAGATGCATGTGGTCTCTAAAATGATTTAGTATTTTATAATACATATATACTACAAATACTTAAACACAATGTGAAAAAATAACACTTTCATGTCATAGGAATAAACTGCAGAGTAAATATGCTTAGATAAGTTTTTTTTTTACTTATTATACATAAATAATGAAACATTGTATAGTATAGTAGTTTTTAATTTATCAAGTTTTAAGTAGGAAATTAATAATTATCTTAATTTTTTTACATAGCAATAAAATTAATCAAAACCATTTTAAAATGTCATATAAAGAGTTTAATATTTTTAATCTAATCGTCTACATTGCGTTTGTTTTTTTATGGAATCACATAAAGTTACAACGAAATGGTCTGATTTCACAAATTTATAATGTTTATAGTTTAAGTTTGTTATAAGGATTAATGGGAACTTTTTCTTCCACCTGTGTTGCTTTACCAAACGGATATTTTAGTCTTGTATATTTCACACATCGTTAATGAAATTCGCTAAAGTAATTGCGAATAAATAACTTTTTACTCGACACATTATTCACCAGATAGGCTATTGTGCGCATTACTTAAAATGGTAACGAGGGTTGCCTTTTGTAAATTTTCACATGGTCGAAATTTTTGCTATTTATATCTCGAGTGAGTATTTATGGCTAATATAATATTTCAGTTGGGTTATAATTTGTCATAAACAGATGGACGTATGTAATCCTTTCTGATAATTAATGATACCATACAATCATAGATTCATATTTATGATATAGGTGAGCATAAAACTTGTTATTGTGCATGGACGTGAAACTTAGAACCTAATAGCAAAATAAAAAATAGTCATGCAGGTATTCAAAATATGATACTAATACTTGAACCAATAGAAAATTGCAAATTTTGTAACCATACTAATGCAGGGCTCTATGAGAAATTTAGTCATATGGTCAATTTTATAAGAGAAAGAAAACTCAATTGAGCTCTTAAAGTTAAATTTAAAGAAATTCTAGTCGACACTTTGCATTTCAGCAGAGCCATAAAGATATGTTTGAAAAACGTCGCAAAAACACAGTTATATTGATTACATATGATTGGAGAGAGAGAACTAAAGAAAAAGAAGCCTTGATGATGAATTAAAAATTATTCATAGATTTGAATAGATTGAAGCACCATACTTTCATCATTATTATCATAATAGTATCGAAGCAATTAAAAAAAGTAACATGGTAGTTACAAATGAATCATTTTTATTATTCGTTGTTTTATACACAGATGTATATTTTTTTGAAGATTATTATGGAATTAAAACACTTTTGTACTTATCAAAGTTATCAATAGTTATTTAGAAAAATAATATAATTATACTTTATAAGAATATATCAAATTACTATAAAAAATCACTTACATGTATAGGGTTTTCCAATAAGAGGTGTTATTTTGATATTCAAAGAAAAAT
>JAPMAG010002237.1:0-11348 GCA_036584685.1 Rhyacophila sp. Rhy_31_5
TCTCCATCTTACGAAAGAATATATAATAATTGAATCCGTGAGTATTCAACGTTTTTAAGAAGAATATTGAAAAGATCACAATTATACTGCATTTTCTCTACCTCCCATATATTTTGTATCGGATATTAAAAAATACATATAAAATAACTTGTTATATTTCGTCAAAGAACTTCCTCTACTAAGTCAGTTTTCTCCGCTCAGTTGCATCCAATAATATTTTTATGGGCGAAACGTGCGCGAAAACTTGGGGCGAGATTTTTCCTCACATCATACCCTCATTCTTCATCCCCCTCGCTCATCATTGGGAACACCCTTATTACATCTCTCAACCCACTACCCTCCGAAGTTAAGTCTCTGCAGTCAGGTAAAACGTTCTCAAACTTTGGTGGCGAATTCTTGGCTCCGTTCGAGGCTCACCTCGGTTTGAAGGAATATGTTCGGGGGAAACTTTTCTGTACGAAAATTCATTTCCGAAGTATTTCACTTTTCGTGTTTTTGTTTTTATGTGACTTTGGGCCGTTTGGGAACAAATTGAGACTTTTTCTACAGTATTGATAAAAGTTTTATACAGCTAATTGAGGGGTATAAATGCAAAACCGCTACTATTCATAAATGCAAAATGTTCAGTATTAGAAAAAAAAACGATTTAAATATTCCCTTTAGACATTTTTGACCGATTTCGAATTGTATTCATATCCTATTAGATAAGGTTTTAGATTCGCATTTCTAAATTAAACAATTTACGTTTATGTGGTTTGCTGGTTCGTGCATTTTGATTGCGGGTCTTTTGAACTTCACTCGGTGTAATAAAGGTGGTTATACATTTGATCGCCATTTTAGATGTCGATTTTGAATGATTTAGAGGCGTTATTGTTCTTATTTGAAGTTTGTAGGGCATAGAAAATAAGAAACGGATCATTACTCAATCATTATTTCAAAAATGATAATATGTCGATAGTGGCGGTTTCGCTTTTGCACCCCAGAATCATTATAAAACAAACATTAATTAGCCGCCATAAACCAGTATCATATGATTTAAAAAATATACCTAGTAATTAATATTTTTAAAACGTTAGTAGGTATTGTATTTATTATACAACTAACCACAAAATATAGCTAAAAAACAACACTTTTTTCAGATGTTACTACAATTTTACCTCAAAACAAAAGTTTAAAGTACACGGTATTTATTTTATTTTTTTCTCTATACTCACGATAACTTTAGGAAGAAGTAATACAAAAATGTAACTACCAGTAAATTGTATTTACAGTGAAAATCGATTATAATACAAGTTCGTAGGAGGCGTATCTGGCGCATGATATATATATATATGTTAACCATATCCGCTTTGACAGATTTCTTTACGAGTAATAATTGTCAGTTATTAGGTCAACCGATTTGGCACATGTCACGTGAAAAATCGTGCGCGAATCTTGCCAGATAGAGCCCTAGACCCAGACTATTTCTATACATTACATATTATGAAATATAAATTTAAATCAAACATATCTTCGCGAAATTCATATATTGTAACACTTCTACGTTTTTTTATTTCATTTGATATTTATTTTAATGTACCTTGTGTTGGTTGTATGTGTTTTTTACGCTAGATGCCCTAAAACAAAAATAGCAAATAAATCTCGCAGAATTTCTGAATGCGCGTTACAAAAGACGCATTTTAACCGAGTTCTACCATTGTATGTTTTATTTATCAGTAGAAAAGAAAAAAATCATCTTAGTTGTTTAAAGTATACTCTAATTTATATTTTGTGTTTCTTCAATTTCTATTAATCAAATTTTCGTTATGTACAATAACAAATTAACCTGTCCAGGAGTATGGACAAAATTTAAATTAAAAAAAAAACGATTTGAGGAAGTATGAACGTATACGTACGTCAAGGGGCAAATAATAAAATACTCATATATATTATGTATGCATTAATGTTAATGGATAAATTGAATGAAATCCATAAGTTAAAGCTACAATAGAATAATGAAAAAACTTTTACCTAATTGTGCACCCATAATTAAAAAAAAAAAACTTTTGGAGACGTTAAGTATTTTTATTTTAGAAATTAGAACATATACTAGTATATGTTCTTCGTTTTTTTTTCTATTAATGATTGTTCTATAAATGTCCGTTTGAGTAAATATATATTAACGATGAACACTAATTACTTTAATAATACTGTGCTAAAAATATTTATAGAGCAAAATGTAAAACCAGATTTACGCAAAATGATACAAATGTGATACCTTATGTTCTTTGCCTGTAAAAAATTATAAATGCCATTTTAAAGACGAAACAACTCACTGAATGCTGAATCGACGGAGATAATTTTTTTCTTCTCTAACCATGTCACGCTCTTTAGTCGGAGCATATGAAGATCACATGTTGCTTCCACGAGCCCCTGTCGTTGGCAAGTCTTCTTGCATCCTCCAATATCATACCATCCTGAATACATCCTGTACATGGTGTTCAGGGGCATCCCGAGACGACGGAATCCGGTTGGCTTGAAGACGAGATATGCCGACTGAGATGCGATTCAGGCATTCTCAGTCAACATCTTATCTTCGCTTTGGGTGTGACGAGAGGCTGCATGGTCCATTCCCTTATCACGCACTCCCAAAACTCCCCGCAAAAATCTGTTTTTTTAAGCTCAGTGAACGGTTATTTTGAGATATATCATCAAATTAAAACATTAAAACATACATTTGAGGCTTTTTATAGTTAGTTATTGACTGAAAGAATTTCAGTTGCGTATTTATACACAATTATTTACTTTTTTATACTTTTGTAATATATAAATAATTTTTGAATTGAGAGAAGTATTTTTTTTTTGTTGCTATGCTCACGTCTTAAAATAAAAATATTTCATTGTTATGTGTTGTTTAGTATTCTTCAATACTTATTTTATTAGTTTCGGAATCTCTGTTATTAAAGAAAACTCCGCGCGTTAAGTCTTTTCAATACGTTCTAATGCTTTTTGAAAGTGATTTTTTAGGGATTCGCAGAGGGAGATAATTTGCCATGATAGAATCAAGACGTGTGCTTAATTAAAATCTATTGATTTTATAAAAGCTTTTAATGTCTCATCTTATTATGTATTGTAAAGCACTTATCTATCTTTTATAATTGACAAACGATTCCGTTTCATATAAGAATATATTGACAGTACAGTTATATTATTACAATAATATCGACTTTAAGCATTATATGAAAAACAATCTTGAATTTGGCAATGATTAGTTTTTTAATGAACAATAATTATAATGAAAAATTAGTACTTTAATTGAATCATTTATGAGAACTTAATTTGTTTTAGAATTTTTAAATGAAATACGGGATGATCACTGAAAAACTGTGATAAAACAACAATAAGCATGATATCTATCGTTGCCTTGGCAGTGTGCATAGTAGCTTTATCGTCTTGGAACTAAACTCCCTGATTATCTTCGACACTTGTTGTCCTATACAGGAGTCCGGTTCTTTTTAAATGAATTCTCCTTCTTTTAACCTTGAAAATCCGCTCCGAAACGAAGCACAAAGTTAAGATTGTTGTAACAGATTTTTTACGAGTAATAATCGTCAGTTTATAGCTCAACTAATTTGGTCTATATCTCGGTTTCAAACACACATGAAAAAACGCACCACTTCATGCGAAAATCTGACTCACTGCTATACTCTTAGTGCTTCTTTATTGTAGGGAACCATGCCACTTTATGAAGTCTCAAAATATGGCCATACGCTCCGACTTAAGGGAGTGACTTAGCTTAAGAAAAATAAGTAAAAATAAAATGAATTATAGATATGTGTTTTTAAATTTTTCCAATATGCCTACTAAATTTAATGAGTCGTATATGTTAGAATACGCATTCAAACGTAACTTCTTTTTAGCAAATCTTTTTTTTTTCACCATAACAACTCCGAAACAAAGCATCTGAGTCTCTACAATACGAAGATTGTTTTTGACAGATTTTTTTACGAGTAATACTTGTTAGTTATTAACTCAACCAATTTGGTATATGTCCTGGTTTAAAATACATTTAAAAAAATTGTATGCAAGTTTTGCCAGCTACACTTTTCGAACCCTAGACCTTCGGTTCGTGGGTCAGATGCAAAACCTCTCACCTACGTGGGCGACTAACAATTTACTCAAGATACAACAGTATCGCTAACAAATAATTGCTCAATATAATTTCTCTCATGTATATTAAAATTAATTTTAACTTGTCCATGAGTATGAACGCCCATATGCGTTCATTCAAAATTTGCCATTGAAGAAGTATAGATGATATGTATGTGAAGCATCAAGTAATAAAATTCTTGTATATATTACTTATGCATCAAATAAACATTAGTTTAATGAAAAAAAACGTGAACCCAATTGTGCTAGCGTGATTAAAAACTCATGCCTACTCAGGTTAATCAATAAGGGTTTCTTCAAAGCTCTCCCATATTATTATACAGTCGTATTTATAATAACGTTAAAATTTCAAATAAATACTATTGATGATATAAAAAATGCAAAAAAGAAAATTAAGTCTACAGTTTTTAAATAACCAGTCAGTTTTCGACGAAAAGAATTTAATAAAAACGCATAATTTCCGAATCACCGATTGCGAAAATTTCGTAGGCTGAAAAAAATCACTCGTCTGAATTTTTCCAATCGACTGATTTCGAATGCAATCATTTGTATGTTTCAAACGCGCGCCCATTGCTTATGTGCATTTTTCGCTATAATACGCGACTATCATCAACTATTTGATATTTCGAATTCATTGAGGACAATTTTTGTCAACAATTAAAAACATTTTAAATATTTAATATACAAGACACTGTACTGAATCATTCATTCGTATTCAGTTTATTCATTGTAGTGAAATCAAATGGGATTTTTAAATTTAAAAAATATCACTTTAATTTTCTTTAACAAAATAGCATTATTAAATTTTTAAATTAAAAAAACTTTTTCGCATTTAAATATTTAGAATAAATACTCTCTTATTTAGATGACTTCAGAATGTTTTCAACCTGTCCAGTAGTGCGTTTTTTTTAAATGCGGCTACACAGCACAATTGGGTAGGTTTTTTCATTAATTTAGCGTTGAGTTTAATAAATCTAGGCAAACACTATTGTTGTACGATGCATAAATAATAAGTGAACTTATTCCATTTCAAAAAAAATATTGTAAATGCCAAAAAACTGCTAACACGGTGTCGATATTACATATTTTTTTGTTATCAACATTGTCCATTGTATTTTACACTACAGATGGATATAACAAAAAATACGTAATAACAACACCGTGAGCAGTTTTTTGGCATTTACGACAATTTTTTTGAAGTGGAATAAGTTTACTTCGGAAATACACGCCTCATATATAAGAGTATTTTATTGCTTGTAACTTGACGTGTTTGTACATTCAATGCGAATTTTGAGCTGATGCATATGCGGGTCCTTACTCCTGGACAGGTTAAAAGACACTTCAAAAAATTATATTATACATATTTTGACATAATTTTTATGGTTAAATTTTAGACCAATTATTTTCAAATTATATATATTTGATACTATAATAACGTCCCTCAAACACGCTCGAAACAATATTTTACTCGCGACGTTAAACGCATTGCAATTTTTCCGCTGTATTTTCTGCATTTGTATTATACTGAACGAAACAATAAATTGCTTATTTAGACATTTCATATTTTTTATTTAACGAAAAGCCATTTTTCTCGCCGACATTTTTATTGGAAGGCACCATATGCAAGAGGTTATTTTATTTTATTGCACACAATAGCACAGGGGTAAAAATGCAACGCAAGGGTGCAACACTTTTAGTCATACTTTTGCATTTTAATGGCAATATTTCAATTTGTAAAATAGAAGCTCTAAATTCCACAATATGCCGGTACGATTTAATCAATATATTAGTGATTAACTATATTTTCCAATATGTACTTATAATCAATATTCTTATATTGTTTTTAAAACTAGAATTATATCGAAAACCTTTTATTCTAAAATTATAACAATACCTTGAAAATCAGAACTAACTATAATAATGCGAAACTTTGAACCTGACCAAGAAACAAAAAGGCCACACAGGCAATTTACAATACGATTTTGACCGATCAAAGAAAATCAAGTATTTTACATTCGTACATATACTTTCCGTTCAATTAAGGTCTTACACCTTTCTTCTTAAGCCATGTCACGCCTCTCAACCGGAGTATGTAGACATCACATACTGCCTCCACGAATCCCTATCACCGGCCAGTTTTCTTGCATCCTCGCATGTCATTATGGCGTCCCGCAACTCTGCCTAATAGCCCAGTTGAGACGCGATTATGGCATTCTCAGCACATCCCCAAGCCAAGTCCAACGCTTTATCTTCACTTTGAATGGGATAAGAGGCTATATGGTCCGTTCCCTTATCACCTCGTTTCGCGTATACTCACACTACCGTACCTCCAAAATTCACCGAAAGTATCCGTTTTTGAAGTTCGGTAAACGGTTATTTTGAGACTTCGTAAGGTGCCATGATTCGCTACCATAGAGCAGCACTGCCAGTATACTAGCATTGAAAAGGCGGCATCTGGTTTTTACCGAATATAACTGTGACTCCTGGCACGAAGTTGAAGGTAGCTCCAGCGATTCCCATTCGGATAGCGAGTTCTCTTAGCGAAGTGTCATCTCCCGTAATGCGCACCCCCAGATATCTAAAGCTATCGAGTCTCTCGGTGTGCTGTTCACCGCTAGTCATGGAGAAATCTGGGTCGGAACAGACAGTGTAATGCATCACATTCGTTATATTTGCTTTGGTTTGCCCTGAAGTTATTATTTTGACAAAGAGAACCAGTTGGGCATATATATCGTGATGTTAGATGTGATGAGTTTTTAATTTTTCACTAAGTATTTGAAAAAAATACGTGAGGCACTTGGTTTCTCAGCTGTTCCTGAAACAAATAGGCTAATATTTTTACAAAATGTACAAAAAGGTTGTGTTGAGAGAGTTAGAAACAGAAAAGTCTGGAAGGTGCTTGTGTTATTTTCCACATACTTACGAGTACATAGACCCTATCATCAAAATGTTTAGTTTACTGATAATAATGGTTTAATATTTTATTTTGAATTTATAATACATTTCAACAGTGAAGGTTTTAAATCATAAAGCAACCGCATCTTAGACCTTAAGTATCAATAAGTACTTGCATGAATACTTTATTCCGAAAACTTAAAAGCTTTTCTTCGAGAGCTTTCCATATCGCGTGCTTTGACTTTCGCAATCTCACGTATTGGGCGATTGTCTGAGAACGAACGCTGCACTTTCACATTTTACAGTTTTTGTCTTCATCTTAGATAATGTAACATTTTTGATAGTTTTTGACCACACTTTAATTGGGAATAAAATTATGACGTTCAGATAATATCATTTTAATTTATAAATTGCTTATATTATGAATAACATTTTCAAACTTATATTAGTAATTTAACATTTTTTCATTTGACTTTTTAGTATTGAAATTATAATTGTTTAAATTCACTAGCACCTAACAGCAATTATATAAATCTTATAAATAAAATATTATAATAACATATAATTTTTTTACAGTACGTTCATAAACATTCTGTATTTATCCAGGTTCCTGTTAATGTTTTTAAAGTACTACACTGAGAAGTTATATTTTTAAGATATCCCACAGATTTACTGTTCACCTTGTATAATTAAACCGAAAAAAATCGATTCTACATTATTAATGAATGTAACATATATTTGAAACTTCTTGTTAGTAAATGCTTAATAGCAGTGCGACAATCAGTATTTGAATATTATTATACTCGTACATAGTATATTTATGAATGCTTTCATACTATAGAAAATGACCACTGCGAATTATATGGAGTACATTGTATATGCATCTTTGACGTTTCTTTATTTCAAATCCTTTATTTTAAACTTATTATATATGAATTTATAAAAGTTTCTATACATTTCTAATGCTTTTTCTGATATGTATACTGTTTTAAATATTATACATTTGTGAATTTGGCCCCTAAGTATTGTTCGATATTTGTGGAATACGCAATAATTTAATTAATTGAAAACTGTGATCTATTCCAAAACTATTTTTATTAAGTTTGCACATAAATTATTAAATAAAACTATTTAAAATACTGCCCTACAGTGTAATTTGATATTATTGGAGTTTTTAATATTTTTGAATACGGACATACATATATTGTAAATATAAAGGTAATTCTATAAAAATGGAAATATATACCTCACTATATATATAACACAATTTTTACGTATAAATAACATCAGAATATGTACGAAATATTATAAATATTTTATCATTACCCAAACAATATTTTTTTCAAGTTTACGATTAAAAAACGCAGCATCGCCACCATATTTCATACATATTATAAAATGCTCTAGTACTGTTGCCTTATGGGATAATTTAACTGAAATGCATGTTTTAATTCATTATAATTAACTTAATAATTGTGGGGTCATAAAGAATTATTTTTTATACTATTTTAGCTGTAGTGCTAGCATTCATTCAGGTCCAATTCCAACTACCCAATTTTTCTACGTGTCTATCTGTTTTTTTTTATCCTTCTACAGTTACTCACAGTAAAAAATATGTATCTCTTAGTTGTATTCTTTCGTTATACTGAAATTTGCGATTTTTTTTTATATTGAAGTATTAAAAAGTTGTATTTTATTATGTTTCACGAGTATTTAACTTTTTCTGTGCCAGATATAATGTTACAACCAGGCAAGCTGTGATTTTTTATGGCTAAAATATAATATTAACGTTTCTTTTAAAAGTACATATATTGAATGTTTTTCCATTATAACTTTCTTTTGAAAGTACATATATTATAGTCGTATCTCTGCGTTTTCATATTTAAAATCATCCAAAATATTCAAATTTATCTTGTAAATTACGTTTTAAGTTGTGCGAGTTAACTCGTTTCTAGAACTTATTCGGTAAACGTGGAAAGTTTCGTAACTTTTTATAAGAAAGAGGAGGGTCAGGCTGAATGTCTACATCGTGTTACATAGGGGAGGGGGGTAAAAAATGTAGGAAAAAACTTTATGTGGTTCATGGATGACCCCTAAGTGTGGCATACAAATTACATATGTGGCTTAAACTGATAGTGAATGTCGATCGGTTAATAATATTAACAATATCAACACATTTTGAACATAATACTGAAATATTTTTTTTGTTCGATTGTTTCGTTCAATTTGAATGTATGCTTATCCAAGTTTACAAAAAAAGTCGTTAGAGTAAGATTTTCATTAATTTGGTATTCATTATAAAGATATTCATCCTAAAGTAAAAATTAATTATAATTACTAAGTATTCCCTCTAAGTATGCCAGCCGATAAGTTCCCCGCCCATCGAATTAGATAGTGAAATTGCCGTCCCGCGAATTTTCCTCACCATTACCTGAGCCGAAGTTGTTTGCATTTAATCTCCAGCTCCCATGCCTTCGTTTGCGCCCCGTTTTTCTCTTAAAACGCCCCCAGAATGGCAGCGGTAAACCCGTTTACGATCGAATCTAGTTTAAACCAAGGTGCTTTCATACTTTCGTTGATACCTATCTGAACGGTGTCAAATTTTTTTACGAAACTTAGTCGAAACTAGCAACTGAATATTACAGGGAAATCACTTTACATAAACGATAAGCAAGAACGACGTTGCTTAAAAATATTTTGTCGTTATTATTTAACCTTAAACACAAATATTATAACAATTGTTTAAAGTATTATTAATAATTTCTCTTCTATAAGTGCTCGTAAGGCTAGTTGGTAGTGCGTATGCCTAGCATGCGGAGTTTGTAGGCTTAAAGTCCCGTAGCTGGTAAATGGTTGAGGTAATAATTAGCAGCTATTACTCGTAAAAAAAACTGTTAAGAAAATCTTCGCACATTGAAGATCCCACATGCTCCACATCGGAGCGTATATGGAATTTTAAGAAAATATTATTATTACTTAATTGGTGATCGGATCCACTCAGGTCATTGAGCGACTGCACAACCTTCCTTCATACATATCTGTCTCTAGCTCTATCTCTCCAATCATTCACAATCAACATGTTTGCAACTTTGTTACGATATTCGCCCATATCATTTTGATACAACCGAAAGTTCTAGATTCATCACGCCTTATAATATGATCCGCTTATCTGAGTCTCCTTACCCTCAAGACATTCACTGTGTTGGTGCTAAATTTTTCGTGGAGCTCAGTATTAGTACGGATGTAAAATCCTTGGTTTTCTCTAACTGATCCAAGTATTCTACTTAGTATTTTGTTTTCAAATACTCGCATGGGCTTTCTTGTTTCTCACTTCTTTCTTGTTGTCAGGCTCCAAGTTTCATATCTATACAGAACCATACGTTTTACAGTCGCATTATAGTTTCAAGTATCAAAAATATTCAATTGTCGCCATCGTTAGGCTAGTGAATAGCGTGTACGCAAGCGAGGGTCACGGGTTCAATTCTCGGGCCAGTCACATTTTTTTCAAATGTTTATTCATTTGTATTGCAAGCCAGGACACAAACCCAAAACGGTTGAGTTAATAACTGACAATTATTACTCGTAAAAAACTGTCAAAAACAATCTTCACATTGTAGAAATACATAATCTTCATTTCGGAGCGGATATGGTTAAAAGAAAGAAGAAATATTTAAACAATATATAAACATAGTATTTCACTAGGCAAATCTGAATTCTTTGCATGATTTTAAATATGAAAACGCAGTAGAGATATGACTACAATATGATCATTAAAAAGAAACATTCAATATATTATTAGAAGAAATATTATAAGGATCTATTTTCGGTTAAAAATTCACACTTGCTGGATTACGACATTTTGTTTGGCATAGATAAGGAAGGTTGCATGCACTTTCATATCACAATGATTTTCTTTACAGTCGTTTTTTACGAAAAATAGTTGTGAACTATTTGCTTAATGATTTGGGTACAGATACGTATGAATAACAAAAAAAAATACCTCGTGTGTAATTCATTAAAGGTATTTCAATACTTAATGATTTAACTGATTAGTTGCTAGAAAGGAGTTGACGCGCACAATTTAAAACGTATTGTACTAGACATATTTGAATATTTTGTAATTGCAATAATACAAATATATGATCATTAAAAATTAACTCATGACGGAGAAACATTCCATATTGACCGTGTTTAGGTAAAAAGAAGTGACCCTCACAGAAAAAAAAATTACAGTAGGCAAGAAAAACGTGTTTTAATGATCTTTAATCAAAGTCACATTAACACAAACAAGTGCATGATGACCA
>JAPMAG010002238.1:0-11347 GCA_036584685.1 Rhyacophila sp. Rhy_31_5
TCATTTGTATTGTAGCCAGGACACGAACCCGAAATGGTTGAGCTAATAATTGACGCCTATTACTCATAAAAAATCAACTCTCAAAACAATCTTCACACTGTGGAGATGCATATGCTTCGTTTCGGACCGGATATGGCTAAAAAAATAATTTGCAGATGTTTCACATGAGGCTAGCTGGGGTTACTATTATTATTTCATTTAGGCTGGTGACGATTTAAAGTTCAGGGGTGTCGTGATTTGTCGAAGAAATTCTTTCTTCAGGGCAGTGAATTTTTTTATTTAAGTCTTAATGGTGCCAAGATATTCTCTTATATGCGGTGGAAAGTGGATATATATCAAGCGTTGTTGACATGAAATCAATGTGAGAAATTTAGTTAATAATTATTTACCGCAGAGTGTCGATTAACGTTATTATGCTAATGGCGTTTTTATACAAATCAAATCATTTATGCTGTTTTTCGTAAATGTTTCATTCGTTTGCACGGTGATTTGAATTTCGTTGTGTATTTCTTTATCTAAAGCCATTGTTTGACTTTTCCATGAAATCAAACCACTGCTAGTCAAATGATATCGATTGTCATTATCATTACATTATTTATTGTAGGTGGAGTTGTGTTTATTTTTATAGAAGTTTGAAAAAGTGGCGTTCAAATTTTAATAAAAATCGTATTTTAGAATTGCTCTTATCATTTCAAAATATGCAAATGATTTATTTTACTTTTAGGGTCCTGTATCATTTAGTGGCGCAGATCGAGTTGGAACATCGGCTTTTTATCAAGTTCAAGGTGAGTTGATAATTATTTTCATTGTTTTATCTATCCATGAGTATTTTAATTTGATTTTTGAAACTTACATATATGAACCTAAAACAGTTTTAAAATCATTGTCATTAAATAAACATTTATTCAATAAATTAATTAATAACGAATAACAATTATAAGATTAAAAAATATTTTTCAAACTTTTTTCAATTTCAAGTTAGCTAGAATTACATAGTGATGAAATATTTAGGAATGTATGGTTTTATATTTGTAAATAATATACTGGTACAATAAGATTATTACAAAATACCAATGAGAACACATACTCGCTCTTTTTCACGTTTGCTAATTTTATGTGATATAGAAATCAAAATGAATGCAGACTGCTACCAGTTGTAAAAACTAATTTGATTTTGAGAATATGGATAGTACAGAATGAAAATTAGATGGACGAGATAATAATTGTTTGCTAAAATAAAATGCGAGGGCTTAAAGTCAAACAACGCTATCTACAAAAGTGCATCTTTACAGGAGAGCCAAAAAACTTTTTTTTTATTTTCTTGGAACTCCACAAAAGAGATGTTTATTTAAAACCTATCTAACCTACCATGTTATAATTTTTTGTTGTTTGAATATTTGATTTTTCTTGTGACAAGAACGCTAACAACTTATACAGTCTTTTGATATTAAACGAAGGCAACTGTATGTAATTAACGTTTAGCTTTACAGATGATTTAAGAAGAAACTAGAAAAGATTGACATACCGTTGTTTATCAACTACGTAGCCAAGAACATAAAATAACATTATCACAAATAATTTTTTTTAAATCCATTTTTGTAGATAACGTTGTTTGACTTCAAGTCCTTGATTAGTTTTGGTGTATGTACGATTTCACCGATTATTGATGACATATCATATTATCTATACATGTAATGCAGTCTTTGTATTCACCTGAACGAGTATATAAGGCAATCGATACAAAACATTTGGCACACATGAATGTCTCTGCACAGAATAGTTTATCAAACTATATATAAATGCACCTTTACCCGTAGTGAAATTTTTATATTTTTGAATGAACATACATTTTCTTCCGATGCAGTTTTCATTATGATTTCTTCACAAATTCTTTCTGTATATGAGATTGACTTTTTTTAATTTTGTTAACAATCTTACTCACGCCTACTTCTTCTACTTCTTTTTTCTGTGAATCATTCTATTACTATATTAAATTTAATGACATGTACACACGATTTATGAGGCCATGATTAAATTATAAAATTTAGAACATATTACTAAAAATATGTAAATCATGGTAAAGTGAAGTGGTCAAAGCGGGCCATGGGCTGTCGTCCGCTGTGATAGAAGGCTTGACATTTTGTTATTCTACAAATTAAATTGATGTGTACAACCTTATACAAACTTATAACCAGTTAATAATTATTAAAATTACTAAGCGCATACAAAAAATGTCCAATGACTCTTTTGTATTTTATATTATACTACAAATATTTTTAACTATTTGTATTCTTAACGTTTTTACATAGAAATGTATGTATAAAAGATTTGATCATTATATTCAATGTATTATGAAATGTGTTTCTATCGCATTTAATAATAGTAATAGATGTGTTGTTTAAATAATTCTTGATACAAAAATCATTTATGTAACTTTCATAAACAACTTACTATCATTTATGTAACTAGGTACGTTAAAATACGACAGTTAAATGAGAAACGGTAGCCATGTTCATTTGGAAACGAAGTTAAATCTGCGTACATGATCTCACGCTGACTGAAAAATAAATGAATATAATAGAAAAGGCAGCGGTGCTGTATTATTCTGAATTTGCTGATGGGATACTTACGAGTACTAATAGTATAAAAATTTCAACGAGAAAATTTTTACTATTATAATTATCAAGTTTTCAACGTATAGCCGCATTGTGGTTTAGCCTCGTATCTTACAAATACATTGTACTCTCAGTTTGTTGCAAAGAAGTCATTCAATTTATTCTCCTTTCTCGCAATACCTTCGATCACAACGCCACACTAAGTAGTGACTCGCATTTATCACATATATAGTATTGTCGACGTGTCCATTTTGAATGAGGCTCAATGAGGAAAGTGTACTCGTAAAACCGCTTTTCAATCGATACCATAAAAATACCGTTTAGTTGTCGTCGAATTTTAATTACCATCCCTATGTTTTTGCCTTTTCGTATGTCACTCACGTCAGGGCAGGAAAATCTGCTTTTCAATTGAATTAATATGCTGAAATGTTGGTTTTACACTAAACTTGTCGGTATTCATTCTGTCAACTCTTTGGTAAGCCATTGTACAAAACCATGTAGCGTGGGAGTGAGCGTACCTAACAACATTGGCACCGCAAGTCGGCTCACTCATCCAGACAGGCGGCAATACATAACTGTGACACCCCGTCAGCCGCAGGTTAAAATTTATACAAGAGCTAGAATCTCCCCCACCTTCGAATTTCTGCAGCCCAGAATATTACGTAAATCCGTGAATTCTCAATCCTTCACCAAGACGGAAATATCCCAAATTTCATTCACTGTTCGCACAATATCTACTGCAGTATATTTGTGGAAATAATGTGTATTTTAGTCTCTAGTTAATATATACTACCATTGTTAATATTTATAATGTATCCGGAGTAACCAGTTTCAAACTTATAATATATTATAATAATACTGTAGGGTAGGCGCTCTACCGGAGTTGATATCTCCGTATACAGTACCTTTGATGATAAAATGTAAATGAATTTATAGTAAAATATTTTTAGTAATTCTCCACAAAACGGCGCTTACAGTTAGTTTATTTTATACAAAAAATCTTGTGGTTTTCAAATGGTTATCTTTCAAGATAATTTATATGACAGTTAAATCCCTAAATATATTCATATCTTACTCTCAAAAATCCGTATAGACCTATTTCCAATTTCTGTTAACTTTGCGATTAATTTCATAGCAATTCATAAAACAGGAACATTTCCAAAAAAATTGTAACCACAATCAGATTACATGATAAAATGAGCTAAAAGCTTACAATAATAAACTGCTTATTATAATATAATAGAGGTCGTCTATAAACCACGTAACGTTTTTTACGCTCCCCCATCCATATAACATCATGCAGATATTCATTCAGTTTAAATTTTCTCCTCCCCCTCGCTCCTCTCAAATGTTACGTAACTTTTCACATTAGATAAGAATGAAATTTATGAGATTTCAGAAAAAAAATACTTAACAATCAAAATTAACCCACCTTCCCCTTGTAACGCCTTGTAAATGTGGGGTGGTCACCCCTCCCATCATGTGAAAAGCGTTACGTGGCTTATGGACGACCTCTAGCAAACAATATACGTATTGCGTCTTTCTGTTTTGCAATAGGTATATATTTATCCAGTATCAAATCGTTTTCATTCCATGATCCAAAAATATAATTGTTTAACTTATTTTTTTAAATAGGCTTTATTTGAATTACCCTCCCGATTAGATTGTACAATATTCTTCAAATTAATAGAATTATTATCAGAGAGAAAAATAACTAAGGTACTTAATAAAAGACTTTTTATACAAAGTGACGTTGATATCCGACGCATCTCTCACGACGATTAAATGTTACTATATCAAATCGGAACTATTTTCTGATTTATTTCACCCCCTACTCAATATGTCAGCTTTTCTCTCAAGGTTTTGACGGCTACTTTATTTTCTCTGGTGCTACTATACCTCTAAGGATTTATCAAACTATCTAGTTTTCAACAAGAGCTTTTATATGCTATTCGACAGTGTAGTGATATCTTATATCTACTCGTATCTACAGTCACTTATATAGACCTCCGCAGTGTAAAGATTATTTTCTCAGACTATTTTTACGACTAATAGTTTGTTGACTATTAACTTAATTAATTTAGTACGTGTCCTGGGTCCAAATACACATAAAACACTTGAACTTTTTGCCAGCTGCGAGATTGAAACCAAATCTGATTTCTTTCGATTCCATGACGAGATTTTTAAAAGTTTGACGCGGGCATATCCTAATGGTTGAACGTTCATTTTTTTTTTATGTTTGATTTATCTTTCTGAAACATCTAATAAATTACATATTGATATATTACTTGTTTCTTCATCGTTGATATGTGTTATGCAATAATTCTTCAACTCAATAAGTTTGCTTTATATTGTGTTACAATCACACGATTCCTCAATAATAAAACACACTTTTTTTTTTACTGTATCTGTCATTCGAAATTTGCTGTCCGTTTTACAAATTGTGTCAAAATTATCAAAATTATCAATACAGTACTGATGATCGCCGGAAGTGGTGGTAAGCGATCACTTGTTACGAGTATACGAGACCGCCCTTTCTATCTGACAGAAGAAATGGACGGTATCCGGTTGCGCAATTTAATACAACATCCAATCGCTCTTTCAAAATCCCCTTTAATTTACGGTTGCCAATTATTCACCATTGACAACAATAAACGGACACATCATTATGACCATCACTGTAATTATAATTAATTCTGATTTGTATACTATTAATATTAACAGATGGAACAGCTCATCCCGTGGCCCTATTCGAGCCGACCCATGGTCAACTAGACTTCGAGTGTCCGGCTTGTCGAGGAGTAGAATGGAGAGGCGGACAGGTCCCAGTGGCTAAGCGAGTTTTCAAGAGACGAATCGAAACGATTGCCCCGGCAGCTTTTCTGGCTGTTACATCTCTGGCACTGGTTGGAGTTGTCTTGGCCATTACTTTTCTAGCTTTCAATCTGCACTTTAGGAAAATAAAGTAAGTCACTTTTTAATATGGACAAGTATTTCTTACTCCCAGCTTGATGTGACTTTTATTAAGATGGTTCGTCATCATTTACTATTTTGTTATTATGTTTTTGTTCCGTGATTAAAATAAAATAATAATATGTATAGATGGCACGAAATATTTCGGTACATAACATTTATCCAAAGGGTGAAGAAATGATTTTAAATGTATTTTCGTGAAATTTGTAAATATATCTCCAAATTGCTCATATAACCCATTTGAGCGGAAATATAGTAACTTGCTCAGTTTATGTATGCTTTTAATCACTTGACATAATATTTAAATTCAGACAACTTAACGTAATATCAACAAATGAACAGACCCGACTGAAAGTTTTGCGAGGCCCCGAGAAAATGTATTTCGCGGGTTCTCCCAAAAACATCAGTTTTTAAATAATAATATATGATTTACAAGTATTTTGTAATTTAATTTCACTTTCACTCTATTTTACATACTCCTATCTGAATTCGCAATTTGTTCGGTTACTTTCATGAATAATAAAAAGATCAATTTTATATATTTTTAGATAGAAATTAAATCTAAATTTAAATATTTTAACCCAAAACTCATTAACCACAAATAAGTATGATCCTCTCCAATGCAATACCACTATTTATAAATCGGATTAATTGCCACTGACGCTTCTTCACTACACAGCCCAATTCAACATTTTTTCTCACATTACACATCTTAAAACAACGTCTTTTTCTGCAATCATTATTGAGATACAATAAAAAAAACTGGCATTTTTGGCATTCGTCGAACACTCCATGTATCCATTTTTACTTCTTTTCATCGTCACATCATCAACTACAAAACTTTCAAACTGGGAAGGAATGAAAATTGATATAAATCAATAATTCTTCTCACTACATACATGTATTCTGTTGTAGATCAATAAAGCTATCCTCGCCGAGGTTGAATAATATGACGATAGTAGGCTGCGTACTTGTATATGGGGCGGTCGCACTTTTAGGACTCGATCATGCTACTCTTCCAGCTTCAATTCATTTCTCAGTCATCTGCACCGTGAGTTACTTTTTTTAGTACTTATTGTTTACACATACAACTGAACATGCTAATTTGCATTCACAATTCAGAACTTTACCGAAATAATTTCAAATGTCGCGATCAATAGCATTTACTTTATTTGAGGACATCAATCAGTGTTTAATATACAAACACAACAAATGTACTTAACAACAATTATTCGCTGCCATCTATCTGCCTGACAGTTATTTATTTTCTTCTTTCATGATTTTATACTTTCTCGAAGCCACACGGAATCATTGATTGACTTTTGTCATATTGCTATGAAGGCCCCTGTACAAGAGTTTGCATATTGGTTAAACTGAAGACCGAGGAATATTCATAAGAGACATATTCATAAGAGACCAGTCTTTTTTTACAATAATACTTGACGATGTATTCCAAAAACTATGTTATATAAGTGAAATCTCATTTTATGAAAGACAGAAAGAACTAATATTACTATGAGAAGAATAACAAAATATCATGATGCCTTCTAGCCTTTATAAGTAAGTGCCTTATAAAATATGTTTTCTTTTTCAGGCTCGAGTTTATTTACTATCAGCAGGATTTTCATTGGCATTCGGATCTATGTTTGCCAAAACTTACAGAGTTCATAGAATTTTCATTGGGTAATTTCTGTTTAGTTATTTTTAAATTATACTCATTATTACATATACAGTCCGTGTATAATATAAAAATGCAATGATATACATGTAGACTGATCATTTAAGGTTTAATCCACAATTATGTCATAATAATAACCATTTTTATGTTATACTGCTAAAATTAAGAACGAGAGAAAAAATGAGATGGTCTTAGGGCTCATAAGTAGACTGAAGAACAGATATGCTAAATTTGTCTTCTGATAAGTGTCACCAGCAGTGCTAGATTAACCCTTAAGCAATGTAAGCAAGTGCTTAGTCATCAAGAGAAAGAGGAGCACCACAGAAATTTTTCATAGCCGAATTTATCTGCAAATGTTGATTTAAATGATTTTGCAATACATTTTGGGGCTCAAATAATTACCAAAAAAATGAATGTTTAGTAGATCATGACGATAGCAGTAAAATTATTCTGTCTGTAAAAGATGAAGAAAATCACAATTTAGCTAAATATCGAGGGTTGTGGTTTGATTTTTCTGCCGATGATGTAGTTTATCGGATTAATTGTGGAGCCAGTAACTGTCAACACCACAATGGGCCATTTGACCAGTCGTACCGGCATTTTAGTAATGCCAAATTTTAAATTAGAAGTGTAAGGGGGCACCAAAATTAGTTACTGCTTATGGCACCTAAGGGTATATATCCATAAACCACGTAACATTTTTTCTTACTTTCTTTTACCCTCCCCCCTCCATGTAACACCATGTAGACATTCAGCTTGATATCCCCCTCCCACCTCTCAAAAGTTACGTAACTTTCTACATTAACCGATTAAGTATAAGAAGCGCGTTTACTCGCACAACTTAAAACATAGTTTGCTAGACAAATTTTCATATTTTGGATGATTTTAAATATATAAAAAAGTGCAGATATGTGATTATAATATGGTCATTAAAAAGAAAGTCATGATAAAGAAACGTTCAATATATTTTAAAAAGAAATTATTCAGATTCCATTTTTACTTAAAATTTACAACTTACCATGTTGTGATATTATGCCTGGCACAGAAAAGGTTAAATAATAATGCAATTTATAATCACCTTCTATTCCCTTTTTGAGAGGGAAAAGTGTTTCGTAACAATTAAAATGAATCCACCCTCGCCCCATGTAACGCCATGTCGACGTTGGTGGTCACCCCTTCCTCCCCCTCAAAAGTATTACGTGCTTTATGGACGACCCCTAAGGGTCTTAAGCCGTCTCTGCTCGACAGGTACAAATTTATGTTTAAGAACAAAATGCTGGGTTTACTGACGTTTTACTAACGAAGAAACTAATTCGAAAATAAAATGCTCCGAAGAATACTAAGATTATTGAAAGAATCCGAAAGCTTTGGCATCCGTATCGATACTGAGCTCCTTGAGCGATTTGCTCCTAGCATATATCACATTTCACGGCCAAGAAGATTCAGATGGGTGGGTCACAAAGCTAGGTGCGACTGAATCTAGAGCTATTATAAAATTATTTAAAGGAACACCCCAGTGGCCACTTGGCACTTAGGTCTCCCGGGAGGATATGAACAAATAATTGCAAGATATATGTAGAAGCGCTGAGTTTCTTTTTTTTTGTATTTTTGGATGGCGGTTGTACAGATCGCAGCATCGTGCCATCATTATAATGTTCCATTCAAACAAATATTATCGAGTTTCATTTTGATGTTCACTCCATAATTACGTTACCGAGTGGTGTTATTTAATACAATCAGGCTGAAAAGCAGGGCCGGATTAAGTTAGATGCTCTAAGCACTAACTAGTTTTGGTGCCACCTTACACTAGTTCAAAATTTGTATAGCTCCAATCTGCGAGTTCAGTGTACTTATTTTGGAGGATAAATATGATGACACAAGAGAGAACGCTTTATAAACAGAATGTATTCACTCTTCATTAAATTTTGAAAATGTCTCTAAATTTAATTAGTTTAGTAATTTGAATAATAAATTTGGCCATGAAAAATTTATGTGGTGCCCCCTCTTCTCTTGATTCTAAGCACGTGCTTACTCTGTTAAGGGTTAATCCAGCATTGCTGAAAAGTAACTGACTTATTAAGGTTTCACAAATTTCCATTTCATAAAAGAGATCGTTATCAAACTGTATTGACAATTTGTAATAGTTATCATTACTAAAGACCAAATAAAATGTAATAACATTCTAAAGCGCTTTATCAGTTATAATAAATTAGTACGATAGAAGGTAAATATTTCTTTAAATAATTATATTTTAACCTAATTCCATTACTGATTGACTTCAGAAATCGCAGTGGGGTGTGTAAGAACAAATTGCTTCAGGACACACAGCTGATATCTTTAATATGTGCTCTTTTACTGATTGACGGATTGATCGTGACCCTTTGGGTTGTTATCGATCCTATGCAGCGTCATCTTCGAGATTTAACACTCGAAATAAGCTCCATTGACAGAGGAGTTGTTTACCAGCCACAGGTGAAAAACATTAAGAATAAATTGTTCAGTCTGCCTAATTACTATTTTTTTTAATGATATATGATTTTGCTTTAAAATTTGAACTGACCATTAGAATAGAATGATAGTGCACCTAACTCACAAGTTGAAGGTCTAGAATTCAATCACACAGCTAGCAAAAATTGCACAAGTTTTTTCGTGTACATTTGAAAGCAGGACATGGACCAAATTGGTTTAGCTAATAAATGACAATTATTACTCGTAAAAAAATCTGTCAAAAACAATCTTCACATTGCGAAGATACATACTCGTACGGTTTGTTTTGAAGCGAATATGGTTCAAAAGAAAAACAATTTTTAAAACTGTTGCTTGTTATATATATAAAAAATCATAATCTTTTACAGGTAGAGGTCTGCCAATCCCAAAACACAAACGGATGGCTCGGAGCGCTTTATGCTTACAAAGGTCTCCTGTTGGTTGTTGGAGTCTACATGGCATGGGAAACACGCCATGTCAAAATATCAGCCTTGAACGACTCTCAATACATCGGAATCAGTGTGTACAGTGTGGTGATAACGAGTGGCATCGTGGTTGTATTGGCTAACCTTATTTCTGAGAGAGCCACGCTGGCATACGTCTCCATCACCACACTAATTCTCATTTCGACAACTGCCACACTGTGTTTATTATTCCTGCCAAAACTATTTGCGATTCTCAAGAAAGGTATTCGAATGTTATAAAAAACTATGTACACAGCGCAATATATGTAATATTCTTGGCCTTTATTTCCACCCTTTAATCATCCCTTTAGCAGTGTATAACACTGTTTTATTTCGTTGTTAATATGAAACTGTAAAAGATTGTTTTGTATTTGTGTACGCCAGGAGTAGGTAACCTTTTTTGGCTGTTGGTCAAAATTAACCAAAAAGTACCTATTGAGAAGACTGGTTGGGTCAATGGGTATTTTCATTTTAAAACAGTTCGTTAGTGAATAAGATACATTTTATTAAAAATACAAGTATAACATGCTTTTTTACTCTTTTAAATTAAACATAAAAAATCTAATTATGCTTATTATAAAAGTAAATACAATCGTCAAGTTTTAATTCATCAATAATTTATGAACTTTATTTATAAGTGTTCTCTTCGTTATCAATGGCTCCGAATGATACCGAATTTGCGATGCCAATTTAGTCGAGTCTGGTCTATACTTAGTTATCCTTAGACTGAATTTTCGGTAGTTAATCTGGTCTTGTTCTTACTTAAAATAAATTTGTGAAAATAAAAAAACTGAAAATATTTTCTCATATTTACAATTAGAACTGAACCTAGACAAAATGGCAAGCCAATTTTTTAATTTATCATACTTTATAGAACTCAAGTGGATTACTTGAAATTATCAAATGGGTCACTCGGTGACCAGCGAGTCATAGGTTACTGATGCCTGGTGTATGCAATGTCCTGAAAAACTCGATGAAAATCAAAAATAAAATAGTATTCCATTTCCCCTTGTTTTTTGCACATGTGAGCATATCAAGAAACATTAAGAAAAAAGATTTTTTCAACGTTATCTTGGGAACTTTCCAATATTTAAATAAATCCTATTAACATTGATTCCTAAGAAAGCTTA
>JAPMAG010002241.1:0-10760 GCA_036584685.1 Rhyacophila sp. Rhy_31_5
GTATAAATTAGACTTTTTAACTTCAAATTCGTAATTAAGAAATAAACGCTAAATATATGCTAAAATTTGTCATTTTAAACGCTATTTTTAAAAAAAAAATATATGCTAAAATACGTGTCTCTAAAAATAGTGTACAAAAAGTGTGTAAAACTGTGTCGTTATTTCAATACATTGGTATTCAAATACAGATTGAGAGTAAAGAGAATTATGTAATATACATTTCAAATCTCGAATTCCTTAAACTTGACAACTGATTAATCAAGTCTTTTAAAACACGATGACTTCCTTAATAATTGTTTTTTGCCGTTAATTGTAACATTTTCGTTATATTTTGCTATGTTGTTACTTCGGAAAAAGGAAAAATAAGCTTATCAAAAGTTTCGTGTTGTCTTTGGTCTAGTTTTAACCTTTTCTGTGCCGGACATAATGTCAATAACCCGGCAAGTGTGAATTTTTAACTGAAAGTAGAACCCTATAATAATTCTTTTGAAAATATATTGAATGTTTCTTTGTCATGGATTCAGTTTTAATGGTCATATTATAGTCATATGTCTGCGTTTTCACATTGTAAATCTTGCAAAAGTTTGTCTAGCAATTTACGTTTTAAGTTGTACGAGTCATCTCGATTCTGACAATTAATCGGTTAAGGTATAATTTGAGCTAGAACAATGTCAGAATCTTTTTTCTAAAGTTCAGCTTGGAAATTTCGATGTTAAAAAAGCACTAGGCTCTAAACATCAAAACATATTTCGGCTGAAAGAAGAAAAAAATAGGTGTATTAAGCGAATTAAATTAGGAATGATGAAGAAGGAACGAGAACAAATAATAGAATATTTACATGTGACTGCATTAGCGAACTCATGTACGTTGACAGTTTTCTAAAACAAAACTGCAAAGACTAGTGTGCATTTTGAAATTACGGTGTTTCGTTAGTTCGATACAGATTGCGATTTGTGGATTTACATTACCTGGCCGGTTGATTAGTGATACGCAGGCAGGTGTAATAATTTACAGTGCGCTATTTAATTGAACTCCTGTTTCAATTACATGCACAATGCCACTGGATATGGTACCCGCGAAAGGTTTGTAACACAGTAGCGTCCACCGATACTCTTATACTAAAAAAATAACAATGACGAGCAAGTTTCCACGCCACGGCAACATTATTCAGACCCAATGGGATTACGTTGGATTTGATTTCTAAACAAATGCCGTAGACAATTCATACGAACTGTATAGTTAACATTCTTAATACAATTAAACTGTCAAATGACCATGTTACTTGCCACTTCTGGTAATGTCTTTTCAAAAACATAAGTTAGTGACTAATCATGAATCCATCAATCTTTCTTTACTCGTCCTATTCGCACTGTCAAATAGGTGCCTGTAAAAATAAACTTTCTATGCATAAAAAGTGGTTCCTTACTAACCAAACTAACTAAATAAATATGATCTAATGATTAACCAACCCTTTCTATTCGGATTTAGTAGTAAACAAGCCGTCAACTTGGAAAAAATTGTTCTTGAAAGTCTTATATCTATAACATTGTTCCAATCCAATGCAAAATATTTGCAGGTAAACCAATAAAATCGGTGTTAGATTTCGTACTTTAAAATGGTGCGCTCAGTGCTTAATCCGAGTTGTACGAACCCAAAGCTGTTGTGAGCTGACTCACATAACGAGTGGTAAGGGTTATCATAATATTTTTCAAATCTCGAAAGTAAAATTTATTTTGTACGTTCATTGTTTTTTTCAAACAAAGTGTTATTAAAACACAATATACTTAAGTTTTATTTATTTCAACTAAGACCTTGTTTCTTGAATAAACTGTATGCGAGAAAACCAAAAAAATATTCAATATTAAGTTATATTTCATCTCGAAAGTATTTTACATTCTTAAAATCACCCACAACTTATATTAAAAATGTAATTAAAATTATATATATTGTTCCTTTTCAGGACTGAGTAGACGAAAACAGTAAATGAACTAGACTAGGAAACTTTTATTAATTAATCTAACAGTTTAATAAATACATTTATTACTTTCATAATATGCATATGGTAATATATGTATTAACCTTAAACTTGCTGTTTGATCTACTTCAGACGGCTCCACTGTCCACTGTGATCCAATAACCAATCATCATTACGCAGTGGTAAATGTGAAAATACTACAAAAATATTTTTTTCATGCCTGAAATATTTAGAACTTAACGTTGACTACTATATGCCTCTATGCAGTTCACTACGCCACTGGAAACATAACACGACTATGAAATATTATAGTATAGAAATCGTATCGAACCAAGATTTGCGACCTGATAATATAAATGATTAGGACTGGTTCCATGCGTGTAAGATTATGGAATATCGTCAACTACTTACTGAATTTCGCTTTAGTGACGCCATCAGAATTGACAGGGTGCATGAAAATGTTTTCTATGATGTATATAAGTATTTATGGAAGATAATGTTATCATAATTTTAATTACGCCACTAAAATCCTGATAAACGTTGAACGACTGGTTTTTAATATTCATTCTTCATCACTGTCATAAAATATTTTTTGAAAATGGACAAGTTCTTTTAACTATATCGACTCAGAAACGGATCATATATTATATCCACCTTATTTAGGTAAAAGGGCTTAACTCGCAGTTTTTTGAAAAGTGCTTTTATTTGAGAATTACAATGTACATAACTAAATACGTGTTCTGTTAAAAAGAATTAAGCAGAAAATAGCGAATTATTGTCGAAATTCAGCTTTAGATTTTCAAAAAAGAACACCTACTAAGTTTGTGTGGAATGGAAGAAAGCATTAACCCTCAATTTTAATGATTTTCCCTTAATAACTTGCTTAATTATTAGACCAGGAAAATGAAGCACCAATTTATTGGTCGTCTTGCAATTCAAGTTTGTATTAATGTGACTTTGATTAAAAACCATTAAAAATCGTTGTCTGTGCCTCCTGTAAAATTTGTTTTGTGAGTGTTAACCCTTTTTGTCTAAGCACTATCGATATATTGTAACTATGTCAATTTTGCCATAATAGATTGTTTTACGAGTATTAATTGTCAATTATTTGCCCCTGTTCTGGTTTCGGATTCACATGAGAAAACTTGTACAATTTTTGCTGGTGTCAGGATTTGAATCCGTAACCCTCGGATTTCTAAACATTATGCATTGTGCGCTGAACCGATGAGGGCGATTTCTATGTATTTTATCAAAGTTATAAATAAATATTTAATTATGAATACGAGTTTGAGGCGTTTCGGGAAAGTTCAGACACAAATCTAGGTGTATTTCATAAAAAATATCATTATTTGATAGTGAAAACCCCAGCAAAACAAAACTGAATTAAGTAAATAGTTGAGAGTGCATGGTCTGATGTCACCAAACTGATGAAATCGCAATGGGTTGGACACGTAGATCGTCGAATGGATAAAAACCGAACTTATGTAGTCATGGTGAATAAAGTGAACAACGCTGGTATCAAATTCGCTGGGTCAATGAAGCAATCGATTTTAGTAGAAATACGCTGCATTTCTACTTAAGTAATTTCTACGAAAGCTCGAAGGAAAAGCTAAAGGACACCTTAATAAAGCACCAACTCAAACGACATAAAGTATGCTTATGACTAAAAATTTAATTTGCTGCTTTTTTATTTATATTTTTATTGCACCATACTACTGATCTATAATTCGATGGTACTGTATTGTTTATTGCTATGGGGGTCGTCCATAAATCACTCGTGAGGGGGACGGAGGGTGTCTACCAACGTCTACATGGCGTTACCAGGGGGAGGTGGGATAAATTTTTATTGTTGTCTAACACTTTTCCATCTCAAAAAGTGAGGTAGGATTTTATTATAAAATGTGTTCCTATTTAACATTTTCTGCGCCAGACATAATATCACAACCCGGTAAGCTATGATTTTTTAACCAAAAATAGAACCTAAATATTTATTTAAACAGTATATCAAATGTTTCTTTATCATGTCTTTGTTTTTAATGGCCATATTATAAAATCATATCTCTGCACTTTTATATTTAAAATCGTTTAAAATATCCAAAGTTGTCTAGTTGTGTGAGTTATCTCGCTTCCGGCATTTAATCAGTTTATGTGTAAAATTAAGTAACTTTTGAGAGGAGGGAGGGAGGTCAAGCTGAATGTTTACAAGGTGTTACATGGAGGGGAGGTAGGGTAAAAAAAACGTTACGTGGTTTATGGACGAACCCTAGGTAAGTAACACAGGTATGTTCCTCTGGTGCATATTACATGTTATTTATTTTAGTCATTTGTATATTGTATGAACACATTGTCTGAAGCATGTAAACTTGTAAAGTACTTAACAAAATATTAATCTTAACAAATTGTGTTGAATAACTAAATTTAATCTTAGCTAGCAGACTCACGAAAAAGATTGAATTAATTTGGATAAAACTAGCGTCAACCCTTTGTTTCATGTTTTTTTATGTTCAAAAATTATTATTAGTATAAGGTACTTCAAGGGTTAAATAATAAAAAGTGTATATTCCCATATAATTTTGGTATGAAAGGTATATCATACTCGCAACATTATCTAATAGTGGATTCACCATATCGACATACAAATATTTCAAGATATTTAGGTTTGTAGCAAATTTACAAGATCCAATGAGGGGTTAAATGATATTGACCGTGTTTAGGTAAAAGGGAGTAACCCTCAGAGAACAAATTTTACAGGAGGCACAAAAATGTGTCTTAGTGATATTTAGTCAAAGTCACATTAACAAAAACTCGAAGTGCATGATGACTAATAAATTGGTATTTCATTTTACATAGATTACTGTACACTGTACATAGATTGTCATACGGGACCCAATTGTTTGAGGCAACCAGAAAATATTCCGTGAACGTATCGCGAAAAATCGAAAACATATTCAACATCCGCATAAATTTTATAGGTGTTTCACAAAGTGTAAAAATATCGAATAAATTAGTCCAATAACTCAAGAATGGTTTAATTATTAGCTCAGTACTTTTTAATTATAATTTTTAGCTACCGCATTTACATCTATCTGTACCTGGGAGGTAAACTATAATATATGAATTTTGGAAAACTGACTGTACACTGAAACACTGTACATAGATTGTCATACAACACGTCATACAACACGTGTCATACACGGGACCCATACAACCCGTTCACAGGTATAAACGATTAGAGAAGTAGAGACATAAACGCCTGAAGACAGTTTTGCAATCGGCCATGGGCCTGAAGCGATAATGATATAAATAATTGGCCAAAAATAATAATAAAGTACGTAATATGTCTGAAAACTAGTGATATTCTAGTAATTAGGGTTGCCATAAGTCCCGTCTATACGGGACTGTCACCGTATTTCACTACTCAGTCCAGTATTACTATTTGTCCCGTTTTCTTCCTAAACTCTACGTAAAGTAAATATAAATTATTGTGTTAATTTTTATTGCTATAAAAAATACATTTTTTAAAACTTTTGAAAGCAAAATAAAGCTGTTATTTTCAATCAATTATAGTTCATAGTACAGACTTCGAGTAAAATAAGCCATTACCTACATACTTTTTTCATGTTTTATCTATTTAGCAATCAAACGTCCTCTATCAATGCTTGGCAATTATGGCAACCCTACTAGTAATGTATCTATATGAATAGTGTTACATTTCTCATACGGGCATTTGAATGATGAAAAATAATTATTATTATTCAAATAAAAATTCAACTCCTTTGCCTGATTTTGGTACAAGTATTTGCCTTAATTATTCATTTAAAATAATATCGTATCAATAAGACCAGGTGTGTACAAAAAACGTACATTTGACCGGTTGGTTGTAAAGCGAATAAGCAAGTTTACATTTTAATTTTCATTGAACATGAGAATTCAGACACGAGTGTATTATAGCTGAAAGACATATCATTTTGTATTTCATATGTTTTATTTAATATGGTATGAACTGAAGGAAATAGTGCACTATTAACGTTTCAAGGCAATTCTAATAATAATCAATACTTGTTTAGAGGCATACGTGCTTCTTGTCGAAATTCCGTATAAATAAAATGAAAATAATTTATATATGAATTGTCATAAACATTCAGATGCTTTTGTATACATTTTACCTTCAATGCGTTGAAAGAAAACATAATAACACTCGAGTGTTGGACGTTCGTTTTTCGAGTGTTGCCTGCAATCGTAAGGTTTATAAGATATCTAAAAAAAGAAATCTGTAGTTTTCGTCTAAAATAATGAATATGGATAAATTTAAAATACTACATAGTCGCGAGCAATTTAAGTAATAATCTTCAAATATCGTTTTAGGAATATATAAAGTTAGAACAATACAATAAACAAATATGAATTTTGTAAGTGTATAATAATTAATACATATAATTGATGTTTTTTAAATGAAAATGTTTCTTTACAGATATATGTGGGTGGTTCGTTAATTTTTCCAAGTAAAGCCAATCCCTAATCGTAAAACTATGGAACGTGTACTTGTATCTTTTTTATATACAGTATCACAATTACGTAAAATAAAGGTCAAAAATAGTACAAAACTATCCACGGAAAGGTCTTATCGTTGAGGAAAAACATGGAACTCTGTTTTTCCATTTGAATATCTTCCTCCGTTATACAAATGCGAAACAAATCGCCAATGTGAAGATGTGAGAGGAATATGGAGCGAAACGCCGGTTTTCGAATGTGCACGAAAATATTATGCACGTAGAAAAAATAAAAAATAAATAATAAAAAATAAATCCACTCTTTTTGTTTTCAGTTTCTCTTCATGCAAGGAAAAAAACTCCTAGACGCGCGGCGAATATTTCATAAAACATCGTACACCCATTTTGTCCAAAAAAATTTAACAAAATAACATTGTAGAACACTTGTTGGGCAGTAAGTACTGCTTGTGTAATTGTTGCAGATATACAATGTTGGTATTATTTCGTATTTAGTCGTTCAGTTTATAGGAATACATATCCTATTTATGGATAATTATTTACTACATACATATAATGAGAATTACTTAAATATTGTTGGTATTATCTAAAATTTATCAATTTATCTGTTGGATTCTTCTAATATTTGAAATAAAATTCCACGAAACCAACAAGTGAATATTTTAATGGTAAACGTTTCACTAATCATTCAAGTGTAATATTGTTATTTTATAGCAAGCAGTACCTAACTCAAATGACTTTTAAAGTAAACTTAGATGGAGTAACAAAATACAGAATTAATTTGACTATAAACTACTACGATACATCAAACTGTGTTTTTTTTTATGTAAGAAAAGAAATTATTTTTCCAGAAAAATATTTTACTTACTATTTATCTCTGTATTTCTTTTCAATGTAAAAAATAGGTATATTAATAGTTAATAATAACGTATTGCATTGTATGCATTTGAAACATCATATTTATATTTTTGTGATTAAATATAAAAATAATATTGGAAAAATTGTGGTAAATTTTTATGACACTACGAATTACGTAACTGGCGGGGTGCCCTCGAAATAAAAAATCTAATATGGTTATATATATTTCGGTTATATACAAAGCATATACGTTTAGTAACATAAATACTCGTATTTGTATGTATAAATTGTTTTAAAAATCTTCAATTTGCAGATTCCTATAGCGAATTCCCAATTTTTACGGTATTTTTACTGTACTTTCATGTGCAGACGTAAACTTGAATTCGTTCGTAAACATCCGCAGGCCGATTAAAAAAATCAAATAGTAAATATTTACTCCGGTGTGAATCTCTTTTAGTTGAAAGGTGATGCTTTTGATTATCATAAATAAATATGTGAACTATTAAGATTTATTGAGTATCATCATATCAATATTATGATGCATTGAATATCAACGTAATATCAAATTTATACAAAACAGTTTTTCAGGTTATACCGCCCGGCGACAGAAGGCCTGTGTGTCATAGGTAGTAAAGATAATATACACAATACTATACCAAAAGGCCCACAAATGATCAGAATAATGGGCTCCAAAATGTTTGTTTCCTGGTAAGAGTATATAACTAGACAGTATAAAAATATCTGAAACCATGAAATGTTTTAAAACTACATATTATGAGAAATATTCTTATTTGAGATAAGAACGCAGTCAAAAATAATGTAACATCTTGCATTGGTCAAGCTTCATAGTTCGTCGCCGATTTCCCAATGTCTAGAAATCTAAAAACAATATTTAAAAATTGTCATGAAAATTTATTTCAACGTTTTGTCGAAGGACTGTAGTAAGTCTGGGAGAAAAAAAGAAGCAAAAACCGGTGGTGCGAAGGAGACGGAAGACAAGGGCAAGAAACGGAAACTTATATGAGTGCGAGAGAAACAAAAACATGCCGCCGGCTCAAGTAGTGGTTTTGAACATGTGGTTCTTTGGAGATGGGAAGATAACGATTAATTTAGAATTATTTTACTTTTAAATATATATGTGGTTTAGGAATGAATCGCAAGCCTATTTCAGATTATTTGCACAGTGAAATGTAAAATGAGTTGGGCAGGTAAGTAAATATGTATTGGTGTTCCGAGTTATTTAGCACTACGTTCATACTACGATCGACAACAGGATCGACGCGTGTGTGATCAAAGACCATGCTTGAAGGGATTTTGTATACATATTTAATTATTATCAAGTATGAGATCCCAATTAAAAGGGGACAATGCGACTCAGTTATTTTTATCGGAATACTAGGCGGGCTCGTCTATTATTCGTTTCCACTATCCAAACTCCTTTCTTTATTTATTTTTCTTAATCAAATGAATGAACGCATTTACAGTCTATATAGCATACTAGTATTATGATAATCATATGAAAGAAGGGGATTATCTAATTATGGTAATGATTTATTGAAAATATATACAAATTTATTATCGAAAAATCTCCAAAGTTGAAACAGTCCAACATCTTATAATTTTTCTCATTTATCCAAGAATTGTTTTACAAATATGTATTTTCAAAGTTAAATTGTATCCTTAAATATCGTCCTCCTACGTGAGTGGATAGCGTATTCGACCCGAGAGTCGAGGGTTTAGGGTGCAAATCCTGTAGCTGGCGAAAATTGCACAGGTTTTCTCAGTGTATTTGAAACCAGGCCACGTACCAAATTGGTTGACGTAATGAATGACAATAATTATTACTGATAAAAAATCTGTCAAAATAATCTTCAAATTGTGAAGATCCATACGCTTCATTTCAAAGCGGATATGGTTAAAGAAAATATATATACTTGTGTATATTTGGTAATTTAAAAACAATACTTTTGATTATAGTAAGTACTGCAATTTCAATATACACCTCAATGTGTTCTTATATAGTCAACAAATGATTAGATTTGGTCAATGTGGACGCAGAATTTCGAAAAAAGGTAATGGAATAAGAATAATAAAATATAGTAACTATTGTGTATTCATAAATTTCAGAGTTACGATCGATCAGACCAATTTTATGTGATTGATGATTAAATAGTATGTTTCGTCATTTATTATTGCTATTTTCTATGCATTATAATATCTATTTATTTAAAATATATTAAGGACGTCTAAGAGATTATCCACAAGCCACGTAACGCTCTTACGGGGAAGAAGGGGTGACCACCAACGTCTTACATGGCGTTACAAGGGAGGGGAGTGGGTTAATTTGTTTTCTCTCTCAAAAAGTGGATGAGTTAATTCTAAATATCATTCCTATTTAATGTGGAAAGTTACATAACCTTTGAGAAGGGAGGTCAAGCTGAATGTCTACATTGTGTTATATGGAGGGGGGTAAAAATATATGAAAGATGTGACGTGCTTTATGGACGACCTCTAAGATGTGAAAAATTTATTTGCTGATAGATTTACAAGCTCATAAATAATAATATACTTGTTGATAGTAATGTATTTATGTTGCATTTGGTTTTTCTGGTTTACAAGTCTCGTCTCATCAGTTAGTGCAAGTTATTGAATGCCTTTGAAATGTCCTTGAAAAACTTTAGATGACGTCCACTTGTCAAAAGTCTATATTCAGTTGTTTGGCTAGTGTTTTCGTCTGGAAGGTTTGGTAGGTAAATTCAGTTTTCAATGCGAGAAGGCTTCTAATTTTTAAAGTTTTGAGAATCGGTGGAGCAAGATATATGAGATACTCCTCGAGTGCGAGAGGGACGCACTATAAGACGAAGGGTTGCTTTGGGACCCAGTAAGTATGAAGAAAGTTGCACAAAGTTTACTGATACAGAATTAGTACACTTTATAGCGCGCTCGCTCCAAAATGTATCACAATTAAAATGGCCACCAGAGGTAAAATCGGCGCTATTTTCCCTCCAATTCCATCGGTAGAAAAAAACAAATAGACATTGCTATCGTACATTGAAAAATCGCAGATTTTTATACCTTTAATTTAGTGTAAAGATTTTAAAATTCGAACGTAATTTGAAGGAATTATCTATGATGAAAAATATTACGTGAGATAGAATTCTGTGCTGTAGACTTTCTGATACTTCATGGGCCGTTCGTAACAATAGCTATGGGGGGGAATTCTGAGCTAAGAAAGTATATGGATTATTTTCTGCCGTTCCTTGAGCGCGTAACTTTATACTTTGTAGAGCCATTTCCTGAAGAGGATATACCAAGATAACAGTAACTTCGCAGCGTTATTTTTTCTCTACGTCCCGACTGGGAACTGGGAACCGAGGACTGCGAAAACTAGGAATAAGGACGATGCGGGACCCGAAACT
>JAPMAG010002242.1:0-11342 GCA_036584685.1 Rhyacophila sp. Rhy_31_5
ACATATATATATATATATATATAACAATTCAATATCATTTTTTTCTGGTACAGTTTTGTTTGTCAAGGTTTTTTAATCAAAATTTCTAAAACATTGTTGATAAAACTTCAGGTCTTGATTTTTTAAAATACTTTTTATGGGAACAAGTTTGAGTTAAAAACTTTTATTATTTCTATTTATTTAGTTTTAATATTATATTAAAATAGTTTATATTTTTTGAAATGTAGCATTTATTTCTGTACATTTAATTTCATTATATTTAATTTGAAAGATGGAGTAAAGAAGTGCCGTGAGTATACAGAAACGTTTTAGATTTTAATACATAATATTAAATAAAACCCATGACATTAAAGAAATCAAAACGTATTTTTAGATATATTATTCGATGAATGAAAAATATTACTTGATGTGGGGTGAAATATACCTTCTTTCTTTGATAAACGTGGGACGTGGCGGTCAAATAAAGATTGATCAATTTATATCTCAAGATATCGTGCCTATTTTATATTTCGCAACATGTAACAACGCACAAAGGAAAGTTCTATTCATTCCTTGAAAAGTTCCATACAAAATCGTAATATACGAGAAAAATTTATATCAGAAATGTTCTTTAATAAAAAGGAACCTTTTCACTAGTAGAGTATAAAATATCTCCGTATCATTAATTATATTTTAACTTCGCGTTAAATTTTCTCCTGTCATGTTTTATTATTTTCATATATTCAGAATTTTTCTTGGATTTTTTATATAGGAAAAATGGAAGTTCTTTTTCGTATATCATCACCGTACTGTGATCAAATAGATACTCGTATAATCTTGACTCGAACAATGCAAAATGATATCAGAAGCTTTTACAAAAATCTCTTTTTGAACAATGTATTCATATTGATTTTTTTTTCTAGTGACACACTGATTTATACATTGGTTGCAGAATCGATTAAATAAAATAAAAAAATACTTTTCAATTATTGGCGGAAGGTCATTATATTGGAAAAATAATACAGTTTTACATATTAATGTTATAAGAAAAAATTAGATGTTATAAAAGGCCTACAATATATTATGTTATAATATTATCATTTAATTCGATTATATTACTCCATAAACTCACATAGATAGTCTGTTTCAATAATATTCTTAAATTTGATTCTAATTTATATAATACTTGTAATAAGCAAAATAAAACTATCAGTTAAGTGAATAATTTATTAAATCTCTAAATAAATATTTAAACGGTTACTGAGTGCTGATTAAAAAGATAAATGTTTTAATTTTAACAGTTTTTATAAACATTTTTTTTTATCAGACAAGTATCTACTGAAATCCTTAGTTCATAAAAATTAAATATGTAATGATAATATTGAAATTGTTTGACATTAATAGCTGATTGATTTGAAAAAAATTGTCCTGATTTGAAAAATTATATGGAAATAAATGTATGACTTTATTTTGTTTTATATACTTTAGATATATTTTAAATTCATAAAAAAATGTAACAATTTTTTTTAAATAAAAAATGATATTCACCCTTATCATAATAAAGTCTTTAAAATCACACATCACCCGAAGGGGCTTCTTTTCATAACCCAGGCTAATTTTGTAAAAGACAAATCATTTTTAAAAAATGCATTTATTTGTTTCTGAATCATTATTATACGAATAAACATCAACTATTTGGTATTTTAGGACATTTTATGGCATTTAAGACATATTCGCAATAGTGACAGACGTGCCCGGAGACACGACATGCCTCCTTGACATTCTATTGCATACTGCCAAATAGAGCGATGAGAGGAATAAACAGTGCTGCCACCAGTATAACACGAATGAAATATTTGCTTGTTGAACTTTGCGACTTTCAATAAATTACTTTCAATGGTGGTATATTAGTTTAAAAAATACAGTATTATAGGTTGAATTATTTGAATAGTTATCGAGTTATTACGAAAATTCTAAAAATAGAGTACCAGAAATACCCCTTTTTGTTAGGGAAAAGTTAAAACAATAGGCATACGTCACTTGATGTTACATCTTTATGATTCAATCGGTAATAAAAGTGAAAGAAAATCATAAGCAATTATTACGAACACTCTTAATTTATCATTTCAATTATTTTTACTAGTACGTTAAATTTTATTTTATTTGTACATATTTTTAAAAAATATTATAATTTTCGTATATACTCGTACTTCTAGATTGTGAATAAAGAAAACTTTTTCAGTAAATGTCAAAAATATTTACAGAAAACATTATAAATGAAAATACTTTGTTTTTTATTTGAAATTTAGAGTTTCTTTTATATAAGGACTTATAAAAGACGATACTGATATCTGCATGCAGTTTTTATATGTGTATGAAATAGAAATACAGATAAAAAATGCATTTAATTTATTAAGGAAGAGTGTAAATATGCATATCTTTTTTAAAAATCTACAGTGGTTTACTATCAAATTGGCCGAATTCTACTGGATAACGATGGTGCTTAACCGTTGTATTTTATTATCATATATTAATTCTAAGTTTTGGGCAATTCTGGATAATAATTTTAGGGAAAGAAAAAAAATAATACCATTTTCATAATATTAGCTTTAGGGTAAATTAATTTTTATTTATAGAATACTCAATAAAACGAGTCAGGCTTTTCTAACCCATTTTCACCTTATAAGCTTTTGACTTCGACCGAGTGGGTAAATTTTGACGACCTCATTTCCCAAGCACGAAAACCATTTTAATATTATCATTTAATATTTGATTGCTGTGAAAATAAGATTTCATCCAGTAATAATAATTGCTACAAAAATTTATTTTGCAGAATGGTTAGAAGATTTTTTTTCTCAATTATATTTTTAATTAGCATTCACTATCCGTATAAAATCCAGGGTAAAATATACTCGTATACTTGTAAAAATGATTTATTATTCTATTGAATATTATTTTATGATTGACATGATAAATTATTACCGTGTTTTACTAAAACATTCATCAAAATTAATTTTCATAAATAAATTATTAATTCACGAATATTATTGAAGAATATCAAAACAGATTTTCCCTTTGAGGCTTTGGAATAATAATACCAAATCTAATGATAAAACATCATATTTGTATGGCCATTTTCAGAACAGTACAATTAGTACTAATTAATATTTACTACAAAATTATTAGTACTATTATCTATATACAAGATTCTTTAATACTATTTATTTCTTTACTATAGTAAAATTTGCTTCATAATCTTTTTAAATTCCGTTAGTGAAAGTAAACAATACTTTGCCTCACCTAAATTTTACTATATCGTATGGTGGAGAAATTAAGTACAGTGAAACTCCGTTTTTACGTTTTTGAAAGGATTGACTAAAAATGTAATTAGAGAGAAAACGTAGATAGGTTCAAAGGACCCACTACTGGCCCGCCAGTACTCAGAACCGCGATTATGCACGGTTGCCTGCCTGACCCTTCGCGAAACCAATGTTATTTCCCACATTTTGATTTTAAACCTGCCCGTAGCGGAGTCTCATTGGACGGTATCACCATGCACAGTGTGCTAAAAGAGAGAATTTATTTAGGAAAGAATGAGAATGAGTAGCAGTTTGCCTCGTTATTCAGTCCTTGGTGGCATGAAGTGCCCTATACACCCCGTAGTGGTGACGACTCAGTCAGCGTGCCTACCTAGGCTCGTGACCGACGAGTCATTTTGTGAGTCTGCCAATTTTTTTTATTTTTATTTTAAACCTGACAAACAGCGAAGTTGCACGGAACGGTATCACCATACACAGTGTGATAAAAGAGAGAATTTATTTAGGAAAGAATGAAAATGAGTAGCAGTTTGCCTCGTCATTCAGTTCCTTGTGGCATGAGGTGCTCTATACACCCCGTAGTGCTGACGACTCAGTCAGCACGCCTACCTAGGCTCGTGACCAATGAGCCATTTTGGGAGTCTGCGCAAAATTGCTATCCGTAAGATGACGTAAATTTACTAAAGGCCTTAAAGTTGGCCTCGGGGATACCATGTTTGCATGCTTTATAGGACCCGTGTGAGGGCGAACGTAGATATTCATGACCAGTATAGACACTAAGTACGTATAATAGTGATGAAAATCATTTATCACATAATACGGTCTCTATATTCATGACAAATATAGAGACCGAATGGTACTTAGGCGAACGTAGATAGGTTTGAAGGGCCCTCCACTTACCTACCAGTACATGCAACCGTGATTGTGCGCAGTCACCTTCCTGACCCTTCACGAAAGCAATGGTTTTTTTTACCCCACATTTTGATTTTAAACCTGCCCGTGGCGGAGCCGCATGGGATGGTATCACCTTGCACAGTGTGCTATAGTATGATTTGAGAGTAGAAATGTTGACTAGCTGTCTTGCCCATCTTCAAGTCTACTTTTGGCATTAAGTGCCCTATGCACCCCGTAGTGCTGATGATTCAGTCTGCACGGCTACTCAGGCTCGTGGCCGACGTGTCACTTTGGGAGTCTGCGCAAAATTGCTCCCCATACAATGCCGCAAACTTACTAAAGACCTTGAAATTGGCCTCGGTGGATACCATGTCTACGTACCCTATAGGACCCGTGTGAGGGCGGATCCTGGTGAATAGCAGATAGGGGGTATAAATTAAATTTTTATAAAAAATTGTATCATTGCATGAGTATCAAAAAAAATATTCTTTTTATTTAAAAATTCACGTAAGCCGGTTTGGTTTATATTTTTGGGTCTGTTTAAAGCTCTTTTGATCTTATAAATCGATTAGAAAGTTACGTTGTACGTTTTTAATGTTAGTAAAATACTTTTTAATGTCCTCAGATACCTTATTGCATCTTCTTTTGTTAGAACTATATGGATTGAATTTACCTATTCTTCGCCAGACAGTTCTTCGTCTCACAAGTTTTCGTGGACACGACTGTCCATTATATCAGTGATATCTATAACTTCAGCTAACATCAATCATCACATTAAAGATAAGATCCACATAATTGTGTAAATGTTTGATAGAAATTTGTTCCCGTAAGTTGTATTACATGGTTCGTATCACCTTGATCCCAATATTCATTGAAAATATTATTTATCGTCGCGCATTTAATTATATTATTTTTTATATTAAATGGAAATGTAAATATTTCGGACACAAATTGCGGTAAATAAAAACGTACAAGCGGGTATTAAATGTGCTAAAATAAAACGGGACTGCAAATAGTGGAAAAACGCAAATTCCGGGCAAGTAAAAACGGGATTCTTTGCTTGCCCGGATATACTACTAACCTTGCACTAAAACGTTTGCTTTTTAAAAAGGTTCTTTTATATTTTTTGTTTCATATAATTTGTATGAACGTCTGGTTTCATTCAAAAAAAAATCATTTTACTTTTTGAAATTTTCGTTACTTCAAAATTCGTCATAATGACATTAAATCTGTTTAGACATCATTACATTTCTAATTTATTTTCATGCAGTCTATTTAATACGCTTAACTATTACCAATAATAAGATGTTCGTTTCCGTTATATTAATTCCACCTAATTGTGTAACGCTATTTGTTCATTTTAATTCCTACTAAATAAGTTATGTAATGTAAAATTGTGTATCAAATAAATCAGAACTAAATAATATTTACGCATTGTAAAAAATATACAATATTATTGTCATCAAATTACTTAGTGAACAGCTTTAAATATTGTACAAGGATATTTTTTTTTTTATTATTACCATATATACTCGTACATATAATAAAATTTAGTACAAATATGTCGATGTTTTTACCGGTTGCTGTACCCCGAAGATACTTGTAAGCTGCTAAAAGGTGAAACCTGAATAGAAACGACGACATATATTTTAAGATATTTTTAAAATAAACATGCTTTCAAGTACTTTTTTAAAGAAAAACTATTTTGAATAGTTAAAACAATAATTTACTCTTAAACAAAGGACATTTTTCTATTCGTTTTGCACCAAACCGATTTTTTCCAATACGTTTATTTTTTAATTTATTACAGATAGGTCTCGCTTTAAACTATTACCCACATTGGATTTTTCATAAAAATTTAAAAAATGTTTTAGTTTCGTTGTATATAATAATTCAACTTTTGGATAAAAGTATTTCTATGATATTGTATATTTATGCTCAAATATATATTAATGAAAACACATAGTGGACTTTTCATGATATCAATAAAGAGTTGTCCACAAACCACGTAATGCTTTTTCATACATTTTTTTACCCACTCCTCTTTGTGTAACATCATATAGACATTCAGTTTTAACCCTCCCTCCCATCTTTTAAAAGTTATATAACTTTCCAAATTAAATAGAAATGAAATTTAAAGTCAACTTCGTTCCACTTTTTGAAAAGGAAATAGGTAACGTAACAATAAAATTGCCCCACCCTCCCTATTGTAATGCCATATAAACGTTGGTGGTTATCTGTTTCTCCACTTCCAGAGCATTATGTGGTTTATTGACAACTAGTAACATAAAAAAATGTATTTTAAATCAGGTATTAAACCATCTACATTGAAAAAGTAAAACAAGTTAATTCACTCTGTTTTTATGGTTACTTTTACAAGTATATCAGTTTCATTTGAGTTAAAGTTTTAAAAAAAATATTATATGGTCATTATTCTTTCATACTATTGTTTATAATAAATATACTTTAGTGCAAATTACTTTACTTAAAATAATTTAAACAATATTAATAATAATTAAATAGATATAAATGTGCAATACAAACCAAAAATATATATTCTCTTGCAAATAAAACATTTTTCTGAAGCACTTGCACGTCAGTTCAGTTTTAACAGAAAGAAATATTAGCATTATTTTCTCAACTCAAAAAATTCCTTTCACTATCCAGTCAAAAAAGAAAATTCATTCATTTATAAAAGGATTAGTTGGTTTCCAGGGCACAAATAAATACACATAATAAAATTAAAATATCTACGGAGATAATAAAAGCAAAAGCAAAACGACAACAAGAGATAAATTTAAATAAAAATTTATTACGTTTTAAAAAAAATATTTTACCTGTATTTAAATCTTCTACGGACCGTTAAAGGATTTGTCCAATTATAAATTCAAACGGATGTATAGCAATGAATATAATTTTATTGTGTAAAAAGTACATTTTTCAATTTTTTCTGTTTATTTCTTTTCTGTCAAAACGGAAACCAAGAGACAAGAAAAAGCGGTTATTGTTAATGTATTTTATTCGCCAATTTACCACGTTTTATTTAAAGCATTTTGAGGGATATTTTATTGATTAGTTTATTAAACCGAACTGAATGTACAAATTAAAATAGTTATATCGTGAAGTACAAATAAAATTTATTACTATATATAGACGAGTTTTTATAAATAGACATTTATTTAAGTTTTCGTAATGTGTGTTGCTTTTAATACAAAGATACAAGTAAATAATTGAGGCGTGTATTTCCAAAGTAAACTTATTCCACTTCAACAAATTTGTGGCGACGAATCCCAAAAAAACTGTTTACAGTGTCGATGTTACATATTTTTTTGTTATCTCCATTTCAAATTGTATTTTCTACTACAAATGGATATATAAAAAATATGTATTATCGACATGGCAAATGCCACAAATTTGTTGTAGTAAAATAATTTCACTTTGAAAATGGACCCCTCAATATAACAAAAAATCAAACTAAAACTGTACATTTAAAAACGTAGTTATGATACTTTTACTTGTGAAGTGAAATATTTTTACTGTTTTGAAATGTTCACTCCGAACAGAACATATCAACCGTCTTTAAGCAAACAGGATTAACCCTCACAAAAAAATATTATAAGAGGCACAAAAAACGTTTCTTTAATGATGTTTTGTCAGAGTCACATTAACGCAAACTTGAAATGCATGATGACCAATAAATTTGTGTTTTATTTTCCTAATTTGATAATTAAACAAGTTATCAAAGAAAAATTATTAAAATTGAGGGCCAATGCTTTTTATTACCACACAAACTTAGTAGGTTGTTCTATTTTAAAAGTCTTACGCTGGGTTTCGATAATAATTTGGCATTAACGGCTTTATTCCTTTTGATAGAACGTGTATTCAGTTGTGTATATTGTAATTCCCAAATAAAACCTTTTTTCAAAAAGCTGAGAGATATGCCCTTTCGCTTAAACAAGATTGATGTAGATTTCCAGTATGTGAAAATAGCTTTGATTCATACTTATCAGTTATTAATTTATCCAATTTAGTCCATGTCCTGGTTCAAATTTCACATGAAAAGAACTGTAATTTTTTTCAGCTACTATATTTGAGCCCGTCATCGTCAGCCTGTAAACTACATATGTTATCCGTTTACACACAAAGACAACAGATAGTATAAAGAATTAATAATAAATCCTAAATAATTTTCATTTAAAAGAATGTTTTAATGACACTGTCAGCTTGCGAAACGCAGTGTAATTTCATGAAGATATTTGAAAAAATCACAGAAAATTTTAGTTTCAACCATAAACTGCTTCGTTAAATATCGTTTATAATAGAATAATCTGATAGTTTTTGTTTGAATTAGTCCATATAAATAAATACAGTAGAAAATTAGCGGTAGAGACACTAATGATATGAAAATTCTTACTGTTGTAAAATGTGTTATTATTGCGTTATGATATAAACTGTTATACTGTGTAGATTTAGATTGCAAACAAAAAAGTACTAATCAAAAATGCAGCTTGTATGGCTGTTTTCTTTTATTCATATCTTAATAATATTTACCCCAGTTCGAATTTGTTTTTATAAGTGATAAAAAAAGATAGCATTCTGCTAAAGAAAATCGTGGCTTTATATGATTTAGGGTACATATCGTAAAAATTATTTATTACCATAATAGATTCCACGTGTCGCCACACCTAAAGATTTATGTACCCCTTAATATTGTGGATTATATTTCTTTCGCAATGTGTTGCTATATTTTACGGATATTGCTTAATGTAATTACGCTATTATATTAAATTACATAAACAAAATATCATTATAACTCAAGCATCCATATCCACCTCTTTGATGTTATTACAAAAGTAAATTACATTCTGAATCACCATTTCCGTGGCTTATTTTAATCTAGTAAGGCATTTTTAATGGTTGTCATCATCATTTTCACTCCAGAATAAGGCATTTATATGTTTAAAGTGTGTAGAACGTATTGATAGGCTTTTTTATAAGTTTTAGTAATTATTTACTAACTCAATTGACTTTATTGTAGCAAAGAACATTTCTACTTTGCCAAATATAATCTCACAACGCGGCAAGTTGTTATTTTTTCAGCAAAAATAGAACTTTTATATTTCTTTTAAGCGTATATTGAATGTCTCTTTATCATTACTTTACTTTTAATGATCATTTTAAAGCCATACGAGTATCTTTCTGCGTTTTTATATTTTAAATGATCCAAATATTCAAATTTGTCGAGAAAACTATGTTTTAATTTGTGCTAGTTAACTTGTCTCTGGCACTTAACCGTTTAAAACGACTTTCAACCAGTATTTTTACACACGTTTGTCCACTAATTTTTACAGTACTATATAAAAGAATAATAATTTTACTCACCTCGTTCATGATGTTCCAAGCGTAGCATGCCTCAACAGGGGTAAGCGGCTTGTAGTGGTTTCCAAACGTGTACATATAGAATAGCCATGGTGCTGGAAAAAGAAGCGTGAACATATCACACAAAGCCATGGCCATTAAAACTGCGTTTGTGGGAGTCCGCATGTGTCTTCGACTCAAAACCACAACGATTAGAGTATTTGCTACTGTTGTTGTTGCTAGCAAAAAAGGTGCGATATATCCGTACATGGGCTGTGCATATTTTATCGGCAGTTCGCACGTCACATTCAAGAAATCGCCAGAACAAAATTTATTTGTAGTATTTAAATAAGTTTCATTGTAATCAGTTGCGTTTGTGTAGCTTGCCTCTGTTGTGAAAAGGCTTGTGTTTACTGATGGAAATATTGATTGTACGTCTTCTTTTAAATTGTCGTTGAATAATGATTGTAACGTCTCGTATTGATTATGGTGAATGGATTCTTCTGGATGATTGTGGTGGTTGCGGTGCCGAATCAGGCTCGGCGTCTGGTTCGGCTGTAGTACGTAGTCGAAGGCTTTCATTATTGACATGCTTTGGTAGTCGGGTGAGTCCGGACTAGGTAGCATTTTACGATTTAGCGAATCACATACGTCACGTCATTTTTGTCTTTATTTTCAAAAAACCCAAAACATTAAATAAAAAACTATATGCATATTATTTATATATTATTACAATTAATCCATCATTAATTTAGTATCATGTATTTTATAACGATTATAAATGTGTTCAATGTTTTTTTTCGTATCAACTATATTTAACACTGTTTTACCATTCCTGTAAAAGTATTTTTCTCACATTATTTAAAAAAAAAAGTTTGTTTAAAAGTACGTATATAATGACATTTTATCACCTGTTTTTCATATATTTATTTCGAGGCTTAAACGTTTCACTTATTTTTAAAGTTAATTATTGTATACAATGATAGTTAAGAAACAAATAATTGAAAAAAACTCTTAAACCTTCCGTTTATAATAAAATATCAAACCCAAGTTAAACTCACTTTATTTTTTAATTTTAAATTAAGTTTTACTTAATAAAAAAGCAATTAAAAATAAAATTAATTATATTTATACTGTCTAAAATGTTATTCCTAAAAATCAACTATACTTTTCAGTCATATTGTAAAATAAACATTTATTTTTCCAAAACATCATTACTCTATTCACTATGATAAAACATTTATTTTCACCCTCATGGATTTAAAATTGATACATTATTAATACAAAGTGCTTGATTAATTAGTATTGATAAATTAACGTCGACGCAAAATACACACAATAGTTTAATTATTAATTATTCGGTAAAATGAACACAGTTTTATTCATAACATATTTATGACTAACTTACATTATATTTATAAATGTAGGGCTTTTCGCAGATTAATATTTTTTTATTATTTTTAATTATTTATATTATAACACTCTTAATTTATTATTATAAATATATTGTCGTTGTGCGTATTAAAAGTTTTTTTATTTAAATGGGTCCATCTGAAACAAAAGAAAATAATATTATTAGTAAATAATCTTCTCATAAACATAAAATAATTCTATCAGTATAGATTTATACATATGTGCATTATTTTTTCATGGTACTAAAAGTTATTTGAATTTTTTGAATGTTTAACCTGTTAACAAAACGTAGTTTCATATAACTGCAAGAAACTATGGCTTTTTTTATTATAAAGAGAGAAAAACAAACAAATATACAATTATAATTGTTTTTGATAAATA
>JAPMAG010002243.1:0-11341 GCA_036584685.1 Rhyacophila sp. Rhy_31_5
ATTAATGTTAGCCAGAATGGCAGAGTTCTCATCGACATCACGCATTATTCGAAAATTTATATATTCCATTATGCATTAAAAATGCATAAGACAAAATTTGCCATATACTCATCTGCACTAAAATGAACGATGATATTATATGAGTATTTAAAAACATAAACATTATCAATATGTGCAGGACATACTTAAAACTTACGTTTAACTGAAATGTTTACTTCGTTTGAATGAGTTTTTGTTCGATTTTTGTTTCATCCAACTTTAATTATTTTGTAATTCATTATAACGGGATTTAGGCTGTACAACGGAGGCAGAATCAGTGAAGTTTAATTATTTGAGTTTTTAAACAATCGTAGTTGATGTGAATGGTAAAATATTTGGAAGACTTTTATTTGTTTTATAATATCATATATGTACACCCGAGATAATTTCGTTTCTGCAATAAATGCCAGTAAACGTCAATAAACAATAGTACAGATCAATAGATAAAATATTTTATTTGGTAAATGTTGTAATTTTGGTTCATTGGGCATAGATTAAAAATTAGCAAAAGTGTAAAGTATAATTGTATAAAATGATCAGACTCAATGATGATTTTACAGTACATTTTTAACGAGTACGTATACTTGAAACACTGATATTTTCATATTAGTTTTGTATAAAACCATAATGTGTCAATTTATTCAAATACTTTCAAATATAAGTATGACTTATTGACAAAAAATGTGTGTTATATTGAAGAAACAATTATGCTTACCATTAAATAGCATTCTATATTTTATGTATTTAATAATTGATTGTTAAAATATGATTTACATCAAGTAACAAGTTTTTACGATTTTATGTACCATATATTCTTAGTGGAGAGCTATTATATTGAAATAATAACACATTACGTTTACATCTATAAAAAATCGACCCTTTTTAGGTAAAAGAACGTAACCCTCAGTTGTTTGAAAAGTGGTTTTATTTGAGAATCACAATGTATACAACAACTAAATACACGTTCTGTCAAAGGAATTATGCCGAATTTTATCGAAATTCAGCATTAGATTTTGAAAAAAAGTCGATCTTCTAAATATGCATGGATAGCAAAAAAACATTAAACGTCAATTTTAATGATGTTTCCTTAAATATTTTCTTAATTATCAGATCAGAAAAATGAACCATCAATTTATTGGTCATCATGCGCTTCAAGTTGGTGTTAATGTGACTTTGGCTAAAAATCATTGAAACGCGTTTTTTGTGCCTCGTGTAAAATTTGCTATGTGAGGGTTACTCCCTTTTACCTAAAAAAGGTCGATATATATTCTCTTGAAAATGTCGTAACAGACAAAACTCGCCTTAAATTTGTCGTATATTTCGTGGGATTAAGTTTACAAAACTCTGTTTGTATTTCAATTATTGCAGCAATCTGAATTTTTTCTTAATAAACTAATAATAACAATCTCAAAGTGTGAATTTTATTGTATACATCTGACTTAATTCGTCATTGAATTAATGAAAAAACGGTTTTGATAACTACAGAACGAAATTTATTGCTCATTTATTATAATCGGGCTAAATTATTACTTTATACTATTAAAATATCGCCAACTCGTGTGACAACTTATCGTATTTATAATAGTACGTAAAATTCATTAATAACTACGCGTAGTTGCTAAATGAGTCAAACTTACCAGCCAGATTTAGTTAACTTATTAAGTTATATGTAATGATTGCATTAATTTCTACAATCTACAAACAAGTGTAAAATAAAAGTGACAAGTACATATTTGAAACGTTGTTGGTATGCACTTTGTATGTATATCGTTTCATAATTTCATTATGCTCATCTTTGTTACAATGTGAATATGTAAATAAAGTACTTTTGACATTCGATTAAGCTTTTGTTTTAGTTTTAAGTCAATAATTGATTCTCAGTAATATAATAATAAAAAACTTGAATGGAATTTAGTAACCGAGACAAAATAATAGTCTTAACAAACGTCAACTTTATTTAAAAAAAAAACCCAAGAAGTGTAGAGCATACGAGTAAAATTGTAAGATTTTTAGAGATACAAACAATTGTTTCAATAATTAAAAGTCGAATACTTACCGATATTTTGGCCGATTGGTAAACTTATGATTAAAACACCACATTTTTCATTCGCATGACTCTAGTCCACACACATTTCATAAAATTATCCATGATTGTCATTTTATAATCTAATTACTCTTCCATTTCTCTGGTCGTAATAACAACACATGTCTTCTTGTAAAACTGCACTGGTCTGTATGACTTTGATGTTGCATCCATTTTAAAACTAATACCCCCGAATCTCTGATTTATCATTTTGATTTATTTTGATTTGTTGTTGCTTCGGACGTGATTGTAAAACGGACCGAGTTGTTAAATCAGACAGTAAATTCTGTATGTAAACAAACTGTGTAAAGCGAGTTGGTTAGTCGGGGTAGGTTTATATGGATCGTTACAGCTGAGGGGTAGACGGGGGTGTACTGCAAAGTGAAAGCCAGGCGCCGCGACGCTTCCTACCTGCTCAGCGACGCAAGCGCGTATGCGGTTAAATAGCGGATTCCCTGATAAAAATCTACCCTTATTTTACCGCATATTAATTTCTAAGAATGTTACGCTTTCGAGTTCGTTAATCGTTTGAAATCATTTTATTAGTCATTTACGTTTGAGTCATTGTGATACTTTGATAATAAATCACAAATTCTTTGCTTTGTCATTTTGTAATTTTAAAATTATTTCGAGGTGATATCTATGTATATTCACTAGACATATCAGAAGAAAATCAGCAATAGAGAGGTCTCACCGTTTCTTTATTTTACTTTAAAATTTATTTTCCAAATAAATAATGTTCTAACCTCAAAATGTCTGTAGAGTAACTTTAACTCGTGTTTATTCATTCGTATTAAGTTTTTAAAAATATTTTCAAATTTAGAACATATCGAGTGAAAAATGTGATATGTATGGTACTACAAGTTTTTAAAAACAAAATTACATCATTGTCAAATAAATGCTGATGATTATGCTTTGTAAATGGAATAATGGTTCGAATTTTGTATTATTATTATTATTCGTTTACCTATCCGCCATCTGTTGGTTTATTAAGTTTACAATCCGAACATAGTTTTGCCGTGTAAACTTTATGTAGCCATTTTAACCGTTAATATTTATTTATACATTCAATATTTTAAAAGATGGAAATATGAAACAGTACCATCTGTATTTTTAATTATTAAGCTTGTTATCATGCGGAATCTGTTGTTCATTCTTTTGTCATGTATTTTAAAATATAAATTTCTTATTAGTTAGACAGATGGCGTTAAAAAATATTTAAAAATGTAGAAATTAATTATCTTCATTCGTGAATAATTTATTATTGAAAAAATAAAAACTATATTTCAAGTCTTCTTGCTTACTCACTGTTAAAATTGCTATTTTTTCCCTTTTAATCACGGTAAACGCTGTTATGTATCGATAAAAAAACAAATCTAAATAAAACGATTGGACAATATTCACCTCAATAACTTTGCATTTTATTGTATATTTTTTTATTTAGTCTTCTTTGAAATGTGTAAAATTCATCAGTTTTATGGAAGCATATAAATGTACATCGATTATCAGTTTTGTGTCATATGAATGGACGTAGTAATTTTTAACATAATAAAAATCCATAAATTCCATTAGAAGAGAGAACTGAATAATATTTAAATGCATTTAATAATAATAATAATTATGTATATGAGGTTTTTAAATAAAAAAATACCAACAAATAATATAAAAATAATTTTAAACAATTGCCATCATTTATTAAAAAATATATATTCATTTTATATATTTATTTATAAAAGTGTTGTTACCTACAATTCGAAATACTTTTTTATTACATAACTGAAACAATAAATATGTGGTTATTGGATACTTCTACTAAGTTGGATCGTTGGCTATATGATTTAAACCTTCCGGGTGATATTCAATATTTACGAGGAAAACAAAGATTCCTAAATTCTACATCCGGTTACCCCAGAAAAGATATTTCCTTTCTTCCATAAAGAACTTTAACCTAAAAATCCATCTCTCATGGAAACATTTTGTTATATGAATATTATAACCATATAATGCTTTCGTTATTTTAGTTAAAACATAACATTATTTCGACTTTTAAAAAATATGTAACATATAATATGTCAACGAAGGATATTTTTCAAAAAGAATCCACGAGGTAGCGCAAAGTCTATGTTGTACTCAATGAAGTATGTAAAGTAATTAACCAATTAAATGCCAAAAACGAGTTAACTCGCACAAGTTAAAACGCAGGTTGCTAGACAAATTCGAATATTTTGGATGATTCTAAAGATGAAAACAGAAACACAAACTAATGGCAAAAAAACAATCAAAATATATTTAAAAGAAATATAAGGTTCTATTTTTGGTTAAAAATTTATAGGTAGCTGGACTGTGATATTCTGTCTGGCATAGAAAAGATTATATTATCCTCGGGGGTTCAGTGGACATTGAGTGATTGGGAGTCTAAGAGACTCAACTTTTTTCAAATTATTGATTATTCGTATTTGTAGCCAGGATTTGAACTCAAAATTACTATTGCTACTAATAACTAACAATTATTATTCGTTAAAAAATCTACACACGTTTTAAGTCCCATATGCTTCACCTTGGAGTCGATATGAAAAAAAAGTCTTGAAATATATAAATAATATGCTAACCTAACTGCACGTTTTAATGTACTATTATTGAGTGTACATCTTGTAATAAAATGTAAGCTTTTTGCAAACCACACCGTGAAACACTGCAATTGCAAAGTGTCATATCATAATTTTGAAACTCGTAAAATTTACGTGTTACTACTTATGCTGATGAAAAAATGATGAATACATTTTTCTTGCAACTAGATGCTTTATGTTTTACTAGGAGGTATCTTTTGACACTCTCGTTTCATTCAAATAAATTCTTTCGGCCAATATAATAGGTATCGTCATAAAAGGTCACAAACAAAACGACGCCAGCACTTTAACCCTGCTACAAGAGATTAGATTGTGAAATATTTGTTATGGGTGTTTGTTGTGCAAGTTCTTGGTTTGATCTCAACCCTCGCAAGCGATGGCCATTAAAGATAAGCCCCTTCCACAAGGACCCTTCAGCATCTCTCCTTGGGCCAAATCGCTTTACTTTGTTCAATAGGGGGTGGGATGCACACTTTGACTACATCCGACGTGCGTGTTTACATATTGTAACTTATCCCAACACATGACGGTAAGATAATTTAGTATTGCACTATATAAATTGTAGGTATTCGCACTTCATCAAATTACATAAGTAAATATCTTTTTAACGTAGTTAATAATTACAGGTTTTTAAAAGTCGTAAAAAGTCCGATTAATTATTAATTGAATTGATTATGAGTTGAAAGCTGACAATGCTAGAAAGATTTTTTGATCAATCGAATCGAAACAATTGTAATTCGTTCTTGTAAAAATCAAGTTTAAGATACCGAACTGCCAAAAGTCTAGCCTTTTCCACACCCAAAACATTTCTGTAGTAATTCTAACCCTTTGTATTGTATTCACGATTCTTTTTATCATATTTTATCAGTTTATCATACTAAATGCCCGTATCTTAAGAAATAATGTATTTTTATTTTTTTTATTTTTTGCCAATTAGTTGAAAGCTAATATATTGAGAGAATATATTAAAAAAATCCAGTTGTATATACTTATTTCCGTTTTTGTCATACAACGAATTAATTAGGGAATTTATGAAACAATTCTTGATTGATATACTTAAAAGTTGATATGTTTTATAATAGACAGACCCACTGTAAATATATTTGTTAAATGAACATTTCTCATAAAATAAAGTGCATTTTTTTAACTTATCTGAAAAAATAAGTAGATGCCTGCGGCGAATGCTGAGAATGTGGTGGTATACTATAAGCGAAATTAAGTTATAAAGAAATGGACTATGTAATATTTCATTACATCTAAAGTGAAAATGCGACGTTGGACTTGGTTTAGCCATGTGCCGAGAATGCATGACTCGCATTTCAATCGGGCGTGCTTCTTCTTCTTCAAGCTAACCAGGTTCCGTCGTCTCTTAAAGCCGCTGAATATCATCCGCAGGCAGTATTCGGCGGAATTACGAGATGCCAGCATGAGATGGGAAGATGCAAGAAAATTGACCAGCGACAGGGCCTCACGGAGGCAACTCGCTGTGTTCACATTTTCCGACTAAGAGTTTTCAACTCAGTAGACTTTGTAACAGTCAGAATCGGTCATGATTGAAAAAATATATTTTATAAAACTAAAGTGTAAATAAAGGATTTAAAATTGTTTTCGACAAATTGAAAAATCGACAAAAAGCACGTATGATATACAAATGACACATTATTGCAAAATACTGTATTTATATACGTGTCGCTGATTTAATTGCACTTTTTTTTATATTCATACCTTTAAACTTTAAACAATGATCAGCTACCAACCAATATATGATTAAATGACACATTTTTACTAATTTGTGTGTTAGACACCTCGCGTGCTACAACAAAATGCGGTGAACATTTTTACGAAATCGTACGATTTCCAAATAGTTGTTTGACTTTTATCGGTGAACTTTGAATACCACCCGAATTCTTTCCACGTACCGCAGGTTGCCGACCGATGCCCTAAAAATTGCTTATCACGATGGTTTTTTTAAAAATAGTTTAGCATATAGTCATATTAGAATGATATTTTGAACATGATAATATGGCACTTTCACAGGATAATTGTATATTATTTAACCTGTCCAAGGGTATTTAAAATTTAAAGCTAGATTATTGAAAAAAAAACTTCCACCCAATTGTACAAGCGTAATTTAAAAACTTCTGGAGAGGTTAAACGGCATTGTATTTTAATAACTTTTAACAGTAAGTAACTTTTTTGTGCGTGTAAATATTTACGTTTCAAATGTAGTTAAATTGTTATTTTCCATGAACATATCTTTGACTCAACATACATTTTGTGAGCACACCATTAAAACTACTAGAGTCATATTATTGTTTGAACGAAAATGTCAAATAGGTTTTTTTTTCTTCGGTTAAGTCATGAAAAGGAAAAACGTCGCCGGCAAACACGGGATAACGTCAGTTGAAAAACGCTCATTGAAAATATGGGCGAACTATAAATTCTTGGGATAAATAAAAGTACGTATAAAATAAAAGGAAACTTTCAGACAATGACCTCTAATAAATTCTTATTCATTTCTTTTGCATCCGATTCTGTAGTTATTTCATCCTTTTTGTTAGTACATTATTAGACTTTGAAATACAATATACTCGTATATACTTACAACAGACTAGACATTTTTTGCATCCCCGGTGTTATAAACTCTAGTGTTTTGCAACTAAAATATAATTTTGTAATATTAATAAATAAATTTGGCAATATATTTTGTATATTATTAAAAAACAAATACGCGCAGTACTTGTCGTTAATATTTAACAATCCAGAATTTAAATATTTTAAATTTATATTTAACTTTTTATGTCAGGCATAATGTCACAACTTAGCAAGCTATGAATTTTAAGCAAACATAGAACTTTAATACTTCTTTTAAAAGTATATTGAATGTTTTTTGTAATGACTTTGTTTTTAATGATCATATTATAGTAATATCTCTGCGCTTTCATATTTAAAACCATTCAAAATATTCAATTTTTTCTAACAAACTTTTAGTTTTAAGTTATGCGAGTTAACGCGTTTCTGACACTAAATCGGTTAATTTCATTTACTATCAATTCTTGGTAGAAATTTATAAAATTGATACTATAACACAGTTTTTAAATTTATTTTCTACAAAATATATTTAAAACGGTCACGGGTTCGAGGCCCGTGCTGGTCGCAAATTTTACAAACGGTTATTCATTTTTATTGTAGCCAGGGCACGAACCCACAACGGTTGAGCTAATAATTAACAACTATTACTTCTAAAAAATGAATGTTCAGAAAATATTCATTCCATCAAGATCCCAAATACTCTATCTCGGAGCATATAAGGAATTTAAAAAAAATCTATATTAAAAAAAAAAACGTTTTGACAATTGCGAAAATTACAATATTTTCAACTTTTTGTTTTTCCTAATAGTATTTTTATTAATTGATTAAAAAATAGATAGCATGTAATCTCGATATACACACGGTTTTAAAGTATTGTGATGTTAACTAGATAATACTTAAGTAATATTCACATTTGTCAAATTTCACTAAAATATCACGCAATAATATGATATATTTTATAAATATACAAAAAGAAAATAAATTTTCAGATCAGGTACGACAAATTTTCCAGAAAGTTTATTTACTGGCATTGGCGTTGTATTACTTTGGTCGTATATACATTGATTTGATATATCAAGTTATTTCGTTCAAGTAACCTTTTCTATTTTTATATTTAATGAAAACTACAACCAAAATATTTGTTCTTATTATTATTTCCCATATTTTGAATGTGAATATTTTGAAGTACTTTACATTTTTATCAAAGTAGTTATTTATTGGTGTATAGACAACAAAAGTTTACTCCAACAATGTTGATGGTGGCCTGTTGTCTTGCATTCTTCCATTTTATGGTTTATAATAACCTCGCAAGATGATTAAAGCTGATTGGCTTAGAAAACGAGAAGTGCTGTCATGAATCGATTCGGGCATTCGAAGTACATGACTAAGTGAAATCCAACGTCTCATAACATTATATATCAGGCGTGTATTATCAAAATAACTCATGTTCATTTTTGTATTGATAAGGATTACGGTTGAATATTATTGTGCATGATGTTTCAAACGAGGTCATGGTTTCAAAAAAATATCTATGTATGAAGATGTAAGAAGAAACTGTGTGGATCTGATATTTTTTGAAACCATGAATTCGTTTGAAACGTCATACACAATAATATTCACCCATAATCCTTGTCAATCCCAATTGACTTATTTTTATAAAACACGCCTGATATGATGATACATTGAATTTTTCGCTTTCATTATCACCTCGCTCAGCATACAGTTATGCTACTACAAACTGTTGTCAAAGCTTAGTATACGTTTATTTTGAGACATCGTTTGGCGTCACGATTTCTACTTCCATGCTGTTGGGATATTAGCGTTGAATAAGTGGTATTTAATTTTGACCCCCTAGTCCTAGACATATTGCATGGAATCAAAGATTTCTCCAATAAGTTCCATTTTAACGACGAATTGTGTCTCTCTCTCTCTCTATTCGAAGTGCCTTCTCCCGTGATGTGCAGGTCAAGTATCTGAAGCTACTCGACATTGTCTAAGCTCTGCCGCTTGTCAAGAAATAATTAAGATTGAAACTGGCATTGTTATACTCGTATATTGCGTTCGTTTTAGGCCAACAAAACATGATTTTTATGTTGTAAATATATTTTATTTTATTACGAACAATATGTCAAATGAAGAAACTGTATTTTCATCGATAGTTATATTCAATCTTACTAATTTTAAGAACATATTACATGTGTAGTTATTTCAATTAATAAAAAATACGTTTGAATTACTATTTAAATTATTCAAAGAGTCTTTTATTGTGAGCAATACAGTATTCGTTTCAGTGTTTTATAATAATTGGCATTGCATAAGTACAATTTCACGTAAGTGACTTACGAGCGTTATGGAGGTTTCAACCGTAACTCTGTTTTTATTCGCCGTAAAAAAGTAATTTTGGAATCCATCCAATATGCGTTTGGGGGGGATCGTAAAATTATTTACCGCCGCATTGGACTGAATCCATAACTGAGTTACGAAGAATTTGTACGTGCAGCTATTCTTTCAATAAACAAAACTACTCACTTAAGTTATGTAAAATAAATACTAGAAATGTCAAAGAAAAATATAAAGCTTCATGTTATATGTTACATACTTATAATGTCCGCCAGATTCATGCTGTGACATGACATATGATTTCTTTAGTTTTGAGTCAACATTACTTTTGTCATAAAAGTCGTCCATAAACCACGTAACGTTTTTTCTTATGTTTTCTACCCTCCCTCCCTCTATGTTACACCGTTTAGATATTCGGCTAACCCCCCTGCCTTCTCTCACAGGTCATGTAACTCCTCTCATAATTTAGGATTGAATTTTTGTTAATTTCAAGTTAAAATATAATTTTATTAAAATTACTTTGGTAAGTTTAAAATTTAATATAATAATCCAAAATGTTTTAGCAATCAAACATCATCCTTAAAGAAAAAGTGTTACGTACCAATAAAACTTAACCCATCCCTCCCTTGTAACGCCATGTCGACATTGGTGGTCACGTCTCCCTCCCCCTCAAGAGTGTTACGTTGTTTATGGATGACACCTAAAGAAATTCGTTACAAATATGTTTATATATACTGTCCACTATATGGAAAAAATGATTTTTATATGTTATTATTTATTAACGAAAAATAATAAAACTATGATATTAATTTACTTTAAATGTAAGGAATTTTACTAAATTAAATTTATTCATATTCAACAACATCAAAAAACATATTTCACGACTATATTTTTGTATAAACAAAATACACAACAATAGTGTGAAGATAGAAAAAGAGGGCGTCATTAAAAAAATAATAAGTAAAAAGGTATACAATAAAATAAACATGGAGATGTTTGTTCCTTAAAACTGTACTATTAAATAGTTTTATAATCTTTTCATATGAATATATTTTAGAGAAATGAGTATATAATATTAATCAAAGATGCGTCTTTTACAAACCAGCCAGATTCTCTTCAAACCATCCGCAGGGTGTATTCTTCGCAATAACGACGTGTCAGCATCTCCTAGAAGGATCCAAAAAAACATGATAGCGACACCCTCACTAGTGGGGTTAATATATTCCGGTGAACGGGTGAGACCAGAAATAAAACTGTGCGATAATATAAATATCATTGTTTTCTTCTAAGGATTGACAAAGTTTGAATTATTACTACGTTTTCCTATTTAAGTAACGTGTTTTTTTCAACCAAGTTTGGTCTGGCACAGGGTTACAAATCTTTACTGTGTGGAAAAATAATACGAGTGACAATTGTTAATTATAAGCTTAACCAATTAGATATATATTCTTGTTTCAAATGAGTATACGTTTTGAGGAACAACAAGACAAGCAACCATGATTATGCGCAGTCGCCTTATTGATACTTTTACGATTAAAATGTTTCCCATCAGCACCAGGAAAAATCATTAAACGTAAATTTTAATGATTTTTCTTTAAAAAATTTCTTAATTATCAGATCAAGAAAACGAAACACCAATTTATTGGCCATCATGCACTTC
>JAPMAG010002245.1:0-11333 GCA_036584685.1 Rhyacophila sp. Rhy_31_5
TGGCTGGCAAAAATTGCACACGATTTTTCAAGTGCATTTGAAACCAGGACAAGAATCATAGAATTCAGAGAATTTAATCTATTGTCCCATAAGGCCGTTAAATACCGTCCACGGGGTATATTTGATAGAGCTTCGAGATATTGTCGTGACATGGAAAGATTTAATAAGACTAGGCAGTGACGATGACTGCAGGCCACTTGTGGTGTCAGAAAAAAGTTATATCGCTACCATATATGTTTGATAGTTCATACTTATTCTGTAACAATAAATAATATTGACCGTGTTTAGATAAAAAGAAGTAATCCTCAAATAATAAATTTTACAGGAGGCACAAAAAACTTGTTTTAATGATTTTTAGTCAAAGTCACATTAACACAAACTTGAAGTGTATGATGACTAATAAATTGGTGTTTTATTTTTTTGATTTGACAATTAAGAAAGTTATTAAAGAAAAATCATTTAAATTGACGTTTAATGTTTCTTATTTTCCATACAAACTTAATAGATGGTCCTTTTTCAAAATCAAAATTTATATAATGACGACAGAACGTGTATTTAGTTGTGTACATTGTGAGTCTCAAATAAAAGCACTTTTTAAAAAACTGAGAGTTACGCCCTTTTACCTAAGCAGGGTTGATATGTTTTCAGTAAGCTGAAAAAAAATATTCAATGTATAGCCTATTTATCCTATGAATAATAATTGTTTATGCCATAGATCGCGCTACATATTATATTGATTTTTTGTTATGTAAATCGTAACACAGCAATTTATTCTCCTTGTAATCAAATGGTGCTCATTATTAACCGGGAATTCCCATTATTCAATATTTTAATAGAATTTGGGTAACAAAAAAATAAAATTCTTTATTTGGAAGCCGCGCACTTAGAGAATAAAAGTCTTTTGTATCATTACATTTAAAAGATGAAACACAAAATCTAGAAAATCCACCGACATGTTTTTAAAAAGAAAATCTTCGACAGAGGGGCGTCACCCTAGGGGTGGCTTACATCATTAGAGAAATAAAGCAACCCTCTTTTGTACAAACCAACATAATGAAGATTCCAAAAAACAATTTGTTTTTAACGTAATTGCTTCTAGATTTCACAGTGCTATTACGCAACAGCAAGTTTATTTTAAGATTATTAAACGCTTTTAAAAAAATCTGTAGAAAATATACCACGTAGCAGATGCAAGAACAAACGTTTATAACTTTTACGCAAACTATGATATTCAGTATCTTATTAAATAATATATATATAATATATTTATCTAATTTGTTTATTTACTAAATAAATATTTTTATCGGTTATATCAGAAAAGACTAAAATTATTAAATATCTTTAGCGGATCTTAACATATTAAATCTCGTTTATATATCAAAACATATAAATCTTTTATTAATCTTAATCGTTACCATATTATAAATACATAAACAACTCTATTTATTTATCACATATAAAATGTTTTGTGAATATTCTCATCTTAAAAACCTATAATAATTGACGATCAAATTTTAACTTCTCTGGATAATTACTTTTTTCTTTTTGAGATCACAATTTTATGGCTAGCGGTACATAAAAAAAATTATTATTTTATTGTAGAGAACTACCTTTACTAACTGAAAAACAAAATTGTTATATCAATATTTCAAAAAATATGTAAGTAGTTTTCATAAAGAATCTATTTAAAAATATCTCTTTTCATTTTTTTTTCTAAAAATAATCTTCTACAGTAAATAATAGAATTCGTTAAGATTTGTTTTTGCAAGATTTGTCCCCAGGTGAACGTTGGAGCCTCTCTGTTCAGTAAATGTTCTCTTAAAATACTTCATCGAAAAATGATTGTTGAAATGTGTCTCAATCTCGCACGGGATGTCTGACCCCCGTGGCTCAGCAAACAGGCAAAAGCGAGAAACGGAAAGTAAATAATTATTCATCATTTCAATATCATTCTTCTCAATCTAACAGTATCTCAACATCTTTTTATGCGGCCTAAAAACATAATTCATGTTCATATTTTGCAATCAATGAATAAAGCACTCTTCAATTGTGAAATTCATTAAAGCCATTTTTTATATGATCTTCAAATTTCGTAATTCAAAAATAATTTAAATATACTTGTTTGTTGGTCTGTTTGATATATCTGTAAAGATATATAGTTATTTTTCTATGTACAATGAAACTATGTTTTTACGTGTTTGAAAGGACTGACAAAAAAACGTTATAAAAGAGAAAACGTAGATCGTGGATATAAACAAAATTTAAAATTATTTTTTTATTTAGAAAATCATGTAAATCGGTTTAGTACATATTTTTGGTTGGTTTAACGCTCTTTCGATAAATCGATTGGAAAATTTTATTTGTACGTCTTCAATGCTAGTAAAAGATTACCCTTAATATGCCTCTAGCATATTCTTTTATTGGAATTGAGTGGATTGAATATACATCTTCTTCACCAAATAGTTCTTCATCTGACAAGTTTTCGTGGATGTGACTGTCCACTATATCGTCGATATCCACAACTTCAGGTGTGTTACATTAAAGTCAAAGTCCAGATAATTTTACAAAAGTTCAGTGAAAATTGGTTTCCAGCCAACAATGGGCATTGTGCTCCGTTATATCTTCTACTAGTATTCTCTCATCGCTAGTATCTTTTATTTCACCTTCTTTTTCCTTGTTGATTCTAGCTTTTTCCCAATATTGATTTTGAATATTATAAATCGTTATGCATTTAATTGAACATGTATATAAACTCAATTGAATTTTATAAATTTCAGACGCAAATTGCGGGAAATGAAAACGTAAATGCGGGTACTAAATGTACAAAAATGAAACGGGACTTTAAATACTGCACGCAAACATCGAAAAACGTGAATTCCAGGCACACTGTATATCATAACTCTGTCATATTGTTGTATATTTTAGAGTTTTATTTTGAAAATTACTGGAGAAAATGTTTTAATTCATTTTCACAATTCGAAATGAGGTTTTTGTGAATAATATTTTTCATGCATCATAATCGTGATGATAAATACGCAATAGCTTATAATTAAGTTACTTTATTTTTGAAAAATACAGAATACCACAACAATTTATTATCACAAAACTCATTAATATTCTAGACTCGTACTAAAAATATTTTTCTACGAAACAAAAATAAAAGTTTTATATTTGCCAAGAAAAATTTATAGCGTGTCTCTACAATGTAAATGAAATAAGGCATAAAATAGCGCTTCAAATACAATACTATAGAAATAATGTACAAAATAGATTTTTTCGCAACTTTGTAAAACTTACACAAAAACATTTTCACATTGAAGTGACGTGCGCTGATTCCGTGACCGGAAGATTACAAAAAAATAATTCGGATTTCATTTTTCCTTGTCATAGATGGATACGAGCGCTATCCAATTATAGATGTCAACAATAACAGGTTTTCATTATTCAGCGTACTGTTTGCCAGTATGTTTGTCTGAAAATGTATACGGTGTATAAATGTGCATTTTCATCATTCCACTGTTCAAATAATATTTTTTAACGTAATCACTATTTGGTTTTTAATTTTCTATATGTTTATCAAAAAAGTATTTAAAATTTATAAAACAATAATTACCCTGATATACGACTGAAAACATATGAAAATAATCACATTGCTCTTCATCGACAGTAAATATTTGTGTTTTAGAAAGGAAAAAAAAATTTACCAAAATCTACCTCATAAATAAAATCTTCGAAGGCTAAATACCGCTTTAAATTTGCACTTATTATTACGCTGCGTATTATCAGTAGTTATTCATCTACTCCCAAATTTAAATCTATTCATTCCAAAAATATTGCACTCTATAGCGACAGATTTTAAAGCATTGATTTTTTTTTACTTATTAAAAGTTACACAGAATTCATTTTTTTATTGAAGTACGTATTTAAAATTCATAATATTGCAAACATGGTAAAAGTTTTTTAAATCTTCGTCATAATTATTCATTTAATGACGTCACAAGTATTACAAAATGTGAACAAATTCAATTAGTAAGATATTTTAATGATTCTTTTTGCGTCATTAGACATTCGTAACATTACATAAATTACTAATTTCTTTCATTCCTTAAGGGCCTTATAGCGTACATTTGTAAATACGAACACATTTTCTAAACAAACGGAATATACAAAAGGCTTCCAAATCTAAATAAGCGTCATTTCCCCGACGTCTTATTGCAAGATAAGACGCCGACGCCCTCGCCAATCTGGCGGGAAATCCGTCGCTTCAAAAGCAAAAACGACTACGTTGACTTTAACACGTGTACAGGGTTCCTGATGGGTACATCCCTAAGGACGCGTGAGACATCAAGGATCAAAAGTAAAAAACTAAATTGAAATTCTACTGGCAGTTTTACATTATTGATTCTCTCTGTTATTTGTACATTGTGTTGGCTACTTTCTGAAAGAAACTGTTATAAAAAAAAACATATAAACATGAATTGTTTTTCAATTATTAATTTAATTACTGATGACATATATTAATGTGATATATTATAAGCCTACGAGTATGCATAGAATGTATATATTTTACCAGAGTTAAATTAATAAGTCCTTATAATGTAATGTTTATGACTTTATTAGAATTATTTACAATATATAGGGATATTAAGTTACTAATTGTTTCGCCTCCATTGGTGAGCGGACGAGCGCTGACCTACGAGTGAAAGGTTTGGGGTTCAAATCCCGCAGCTGAAAAATCTCATAATTTTTCATGTGGATTTGAAACTAAACACTGAACAAATTAGTTGAGCTATTATTAACTGATAATTATTACTCGTAAAAAATCTATCAAAATATTCTTCACATTGTGGAAATCCATATCGATATCAGAACGGATATGGTTAAAGACGAAAAAAAGAACTTAATTTATGTAATAGATTAACAATGATATATTAATTAATTCGCTACTGAGGGCAATGTTGGATAAAGTATGTCAAATAATACAAATAGAAAATTCCTTAGAAATCAACATCCTAAAAAATATGGTCTCAATAAAATATTCAAATATTTTAACAATCATAAAACACATCAATCTATATAATAAATAGAATGATTTTTATTATTTTTAATGATTATAATTATTTTGCACAAAATGCTCTATTTCGTTTTCGCATAAATCTAGTATGGCAACTTTGAAACAAAAATTAAATTCAAAGTCACTGTATTTTATGAGTTGTTTGGTAAGATTTAATACGTAAACCGTTGCTTTTATACAAAATGTATCACTTATTACATAATAAAAATGAATCTAAAATTCTTTCTATGTATATAATCTATATAAAATATCGGCAGTATTTCATCAAGTCCCATATATGAACTTATTATGTTATCATAATATGAGGCGTGTATTTCCAAAGTGAACTTATTCCACTTTAACAAATTTGTGGCGAATTTCAAATAACTATTGATCTTGCCGATATTACATATTTATTTTATATATTTATTCGTAGTGTCAAATACAATTTGCAATGGAGATAACAAAGAAATATATATTATCGACACCGTAAACAGTTTTTCGGCATTTTCTACAAATTTGTTGTTGTGGAATAAGTTCACTTTGGAAATACATCCCTCATTTATCTGAATTTTTAAGTATTCAATTCATATTTTTATACGATATCGAACATTTTAAAACATAAAACTTAGAGAAAATATACACTATTGAAAAATGGAAAGCAAACAGTTAAATTATTTTTTAAAAAAAAATCTTCATAGGTACATATTGTGTTGGATGTCCTAAATTTATTATGGTTTCGCTATAACTCGTAGTATAGTTTGTCAAGCTTTAATTTTAGATATTCACCTGTTACAAGCTTTTTTAATAGACAATTAAACGATAAAAAAACTACTGAAAGGTCAAATTTCCGTGTATATTTAGCTCTGCTTTAGTTGAATTTATGTGTGTTAAAATCGTGCGACCGTTGAGGTAAAAATTATTTATTATTTGCGGCATGCGAATGCGTGTTCTGTACACACGTATCACGAAAAATCTGCGGCCAGGCTAATTTTTGTTTTAATTTTGCAGTCATTTTGACGTTGGTTCTGCAATTAATGCTAGTTTAGTGTTTTACTGCAAACTAATTGTGGCCAGTAAATGCATGCCGCACATACGTTATTAGTGAGAGGACGTATTTGCTTAACAATTTGAAATATGTTTAAGTTATTTTATTATATAACATTTATAAACGATTTATTTCGAGTTTGTTCGAATAGTTCAGTGTAACTCTTACTATTTTGAATTTAATAGGGTATATTTTTAATTTTTCATTCATTTAAAATCAAGTAAAACTATTACAAATAATTCATTACATACATTATACGACTATGCATATTAATAAACAATCCATAAACATTGCAGTCAGTGTGTGTACTAAGTTTAGTATAATTAATTGAGTACATTAAACAAATTTATGAAACACGAGTACGTTTTAATTCATTATTCTATATATAAAAAATCCTGCTCAGTTTAATGCATTATATTGCAAATAATATATTATACATATAATATGGTGTTTTTAATGATAATAGATATACTTTTTAAGTTATTAGTCTCCATTTCTTTAACCATATCCACTTCGAAACGAAGCAAATGAATTTCCACAATGTGAAGATTGTTTCGACAGTTTTATTTACGAGTAATAATTGTCAATTATTAGCTCAACCGTTTTGGGTCCGTGTCCTGGCTACAATACAAATGAATAAACATTTTTTTTAAATCGACCAGCTCGGGCCTTGAACCCGATATCCCCGCTTGGTAGGCGTACGCGCTACCAACTAGCATAATGAGGACGATCTCCATGTACCCGATAATATGTATGTATTCTTTCAACGTTTACAATTTACTTAAAATCTTCTCAATATCAATCTATGATGAGAAGCTTTGTGTACGTACGTAAATTATGAGGACAAATTCATTGAATCTAAGCCCAGACTTTGTATTCCACGGTGATTCTACAGCACGGTTTGATATAACACGGTCGATGAATTGTGACATATTTATATAAAATACGGTTTTGCTACCTGATAAATTTGAACACTTTTTTACAGGAAATGATTATATTATGTTAAGAGGTTTGAAGTGCAAAAGGGAATTACAAAAATGCTTTCCCCCTTATTATAAAATACATAAAAATGTACGCACGAAAAGCAGCCAATCGCTTCCTACGGCGCTTTTAAATATTAGATCAAACAATTCTCAATAATCTTCCAATAATGAAAACTTGCAATTGAACAAATATCATTATAAGTGATAATGATGAAGAATAATTTATATTATCTAAGTATTTTAAATAAATACGTGAACGTATAGTTTTATATCGTTTATTGGAAAAAATAAAGATAATAGTTCAACTTCGATGTTTTTTTGGAACGCGCACCCTAATTTTATATGAACTTTGAACCTCGTATAACACGGATTCGTATAATATTTTCCCATAACAAGACGTTTTTGTGGAATAAAATTGACCGTGCTTAGGTAAAAGGGAGTAGCCCTCACAGAAAAAACTTTACAAGAGGCACAAAAAACGTGTTTTAATGATTTTTAATCAGTCACACTAACACAAACTTGAAGTGCATGATGATCAATAAGTTGATTTTTCATTTTCCTGGTCTGATAATTAATAAAGTTTTTTAAAGAAAAATCATTAAAATTGACGTTTAATGCTTTTTTCCTTTCCATTCAAACTTAGTATATTATCCGTTTTTTTAAAAAAAGTTGATATTCGATAATAATTCGGCATTTTTTTTCTTGTTTCCTTTTGACAGAACGTGTATTTAGTTGTGTACATACATTGTGGTTCTTCAATAAAAGCACTTTTCAAAAAACTGAGGGTTACGACTTTTTCCTAAACAGGGTCAATATGATCGTGTTACAAAGGTCTGAGTGTACTGTGCTTGAGGCTTTATACTAAATATACAAACATCGCATAATTTTTGTTCCTTGATAGTTAACAAGTGGTATGTGAATAAAGAGTTTTGAAAAGTTATTACTGAGCTGTGAAAGCAGCACAGTCTATATTCGTATATGATACAACAGGTGATAGATTTGCAAGCGTATATATATTATTTATAAGATATCGACCGTGTTTAGGTAAAAGGAGGTAACCCTACAGAACATTAACACAAACTTGAAGTGCATTATGACCAATAAGTTTATTTTTCATTTTCTTAATCTGATAATTAATAAAGTTATTAAAGAAAAATCATGAAAATTGACGTATAATGCTTTTTTTCCTTTCCATACAAACTTAGTAAATCGTTTTTTTTTTTCAAAATCTAAAGCTGAAAATCGATAATAATACAACATTTTTTGGTTAATTCCTTTTGATAGAACTTGTATTTAGTTGTGTATATTGTGTATATTCTTTTATTGTGATTCTCAAATAAAAGAACTTTTCAAAAGATTAAGGTTACGACCTTTCACCTAGGCAATAATCATGTTGGTAACCAAATACATTATTTTTATTTTTATTCTTATTGCATTTATTTTTAAATTAAATCGTTTTCTAACAATACAATGATTAATGGAATAATATATTGGAATTTGTAAATACTTTTTAGTTTTTTCTATATGTATAATTGTATGATAGAATTTTGTCTTAATTCCATTTTAGCCTTCTCAAATAGGTTCCTTTTGAGTCAACTGCACCATAAGACATCACGTTGAAGAGTTACTTTGCCAGTAAACTAGCCAAAGAACGAACCCATGTTGGTTTGTGATCAAGGCAAAATGGCTGATAAAGGTTCAGGTTGTTCAAAGAAGAAAATTACATGCAACAGCTCGCAATTGTTCGCCTTGTTAGCAGCAATAAACGTATTTAATATTAATATCATAGAATACCAACGAAATACTATGCCGTGTTGCTATTTTTTATTTTAGAATATTTTATTTCGTTCGTGTGGGTATATGGATAAATAAAATGAAAAGGCTTAATTTATGGTTTTTATGGATTCTTCATCCGTGTTTTATTATATATTTTTTTTAATCGGCTTAAGAAGAGATTTATATATGGTCAGTATGAAATCAATCAAAAATGACTAGATAGCCTATCCGAGTGATAATCTGAGAATTGCGGGTTCAAATCTCGTAGCAGACGAAAATTGCTTAAGTTTTTTTCATGTGCATTTTAAATCAGGACAAAGACCAAGTTAGTTGAGCTATAAACTGACAATAATTAATCGTAAAATAAAATATGTCAATGAAAAAGCATATTTTCATAATCTAAACATCTATATGCTCTGTTTCGAAGCGGATATTGTTTAAAAAATCTATACTTACAGTTAAAATGCATATTAATATTAGTCCATCATTATTAATGTATTATTTTTACAAAACCATATAACTTCTAAGTTTTACTAGAATATCTATTATATGTAATTTTTAGTTTATTTTTTTGCAATAATAATGGCATCCTTCCCGTGGTGTATTTTAAGCGTTAGTTGATAAGAATTTAGTTTACGCGTTTTCTACAGTGTACTAAAAAATCTGATTTTATGTATAGGATTATTCTTTAATTAGCTTATTATGGAGTATTAACCCTATGTACTATTAGAGTTTTAAAAGTGTGTGATACATAAAATTTACGCATAATAATTGTTTAGTTCAGTGATTACGATCATTATTTGTTTTATATTATATAAATATAACATTAATACTATAAATCGGTTACAGCAAAAGGTTAGGGGTTGTCCATAAACTACGTTACGTGTTTTCTTACTTTTTGTACCCCCTCCCCTTTCTCACAGAGGTAACGTAACTTTCCAGATTATATAGGAATGTAATTTACAATCAACTCCTATCCACTTTTTTGATTTGGAAAAGTATTAGGTAGCAATAAAAATTAACTCATCTTCCCCCATACATCATGTAGACGTTGGTGGTCAAACGACAAGGAGCGTTATGTGGTTTACGGACGAACCTTTATTGAAATATGTAGTTTTAGTTGCTGAATAACTATTTTATTCTTTTGATCACTGTTTAATTGATATATGAAAGATTTTATTTGATCATAAACTCATCATTGTTTAAGAAATCGTTAAGAAAGCTTCTTGACAAAAGTCCAATTAATTTTTACATATGATCATTTCTTGAAGTGTAGTTTTTTTTTAACACTATATCTATTATTTTTTTCTATATACGCTCTGATATGGAGCATATGGGATCTTCATAGCATGAAGATTTTCTTACCATTCACTTTTACGAGTAATAGTTGTTAATTATTAGCTAAACCGCTTCGGATTCGTGTCCTGGCTACAATACAAAAGAATTAACATTTGTAAAATCTGCAACCAGCACTGACCTCGATCCCATGACCCTCGGTCCGTGAGTCGGATCATTATCCACTCACCCACGAAGGCGACTTTTCTTTTATATTCATGAGATATAATAAAAATATCCAGGTGTTTGTGAAATCAATATTTTGAATCATGCATTATATGAAATAGGCGAATCTTATCAATTACTTAACTTCGTTGATGTTTCTTGTTAGGACCAAAGTCGAGACAGCTTCGTGGTCGGAGAAACGTGGGAATGAGACCTAAGCAGATGATTCAAAGGCTCCTTTGAGGCGATTTTCTCTGCGTGTCTGTGTAATAAATAACTTATTTAATAATAATGCATTTCGTAATACCATAAATTTCTGTTTGTATTATAAATTGTATAGTCTATTTGCTATTAAATCGTCAATTTTCAGAATGTTACGTAGTTTGTTGCTTATTTAGTGATAATGATACTATTCCATGGTGAAAATTTGTGATTTGAACAATAATCAGCTTAAGAGAATATTGTTACTAAAACATATAACTTACGATGAGCTTAAAATACTGTTCTCACTTAAATAAGTCTTATTTTCTCTAATAAATTTAAAGTAAGTAACATTTATACAACGTTACATAGCATACCTTTCTACAGAAACAGGAATAAAAATTAATAATCAGTATATGAAATTATTGTAATAATTTATGCTATTCATCGAATAGCACTATTTACTACGATTCATTCATATTATATTGATATTTTTATTGGTTTGAAAATACCATAGTTTTTTTTTAATAAATACATTTATAAAAGGCCTGTTTATTTTTTAAAATATAATTTTTATACTTCTAAAGTTTGTATTATTCGTGTATTAAACACACGAGGAACTGAACATGTTTTTTTTTTATGTAATCCTAATGAAAACGCTGTATCAGACGAAACCAGTCTTGATTTATAATACATGTTACGAGTATATAGAAGTATGAAATAATATAGTCTTACTTTAATATAATGTCTTTGTAGCAAGGATTAACAGACA
>JAPMAG010002249.1:0-11328 GCA_036584685.1 Rhyacophila sp. Rhy_31_5
CATTGTGAAGATCCATATGCTTCGTTTCGGAGCGGACATGGTTAAAAGAAAAAAAGTTTTTTTACTATCCGGTATCCGGTCGGATATTAAAAATTGGCCGGATAGGCTGGATATCCGAACCATCTCTAGTATATATTGCCATTAATTTTAATGACAGAGTCGTCTCATCGTTTGTTCTTGCCTATCCCTCGATCATAGCATTAATATTGCATACTTACAATATAGCGGAATCTGAACGAGCAATGGCTATACAAGGAAACTATGACGGTCTTTTTCTGGTTATTAAAAACGTCTTTGACTATATGCTTGTATATATTACGGTAAACAAAGAAAATAAATAAGTCTGTTTTGGAATATGTATTAAAGAATTTTATCAAAACATTTATTGATTATTACTTCAGTTATAATTTTATTATTAAACAAAAGACAATTTTGTCGATCTAACATTTATTCAATGGCAGTAGTTTTGAATGGTTTAGAAATACTTTTTACGGCGAATAAATCATTTTATATTTCAAAAATAGTTTTGCCGCATACTTTTGTTAGACATTTTCGACATGATATTATTAGATAAATACTTACCGATGTACTTTAGTCTATTGGTATTGAAATATAAATGTTAAATTGAAACGAAATATTATATTTTATTACAAGTCTCTTACTGTATAAAAATGCGGAGAGCCATTTCACAAGTCAATCAAATAATTTATTACTTATATCTTTTTGCAACAGATGGGCAAATAAGCATAATATGTAAAATACGATAAAAGCATTATGTTTTGTGTTTTTTTACTAGATAAAATCTAACGACATTGTCGCATGCGACGATTCTAAATAATATTTTGTATCCATATTTAATTCTACAGCTATCTCTGCAATGGCGTGTTGAAGTTTTTAATAACCAATGGTATTTCGTACGCAAGCTTTTATTGTGCAAAATCTAAACTAATTTGAAATAAAAAAAAGCATAAAAATTACAACTTTTAACATTTTGTATATTTTTTTTTTTTAACATTTATATTGTTAACGCTATGAAAAGTTTTTGTTTTTACAAACATTCGGTAAATTACAGTACGTGATTTGAAAAAACTATATCTTATGCTTTTACGTCAATTTTTAAAAACTTATTTCATTGAAATTATATTTTAGAACGCCATTTATTTAAATTATTATAAGAAAAAATAATTCCAACATTGCAATCATACCAATCATATAAGAAATCAAATCCAATTCACTATTAATGTATACATATAATCTTGTCCTACTCAATATTTACTACGAGTAATATCAATTTGAATATGTGTATTTAATACCTACTATAATGCTAGTTGCATTTTTTCTACAGTTTTTTGTATCCATTTATAATTAATATAACTTTCATCAAAAACATATTTACCTTCATAATTTTTTTGTGTTATTTAAATTAAAGTTTATTTTTCTACAATTTTTTCTAATCAAATGCCGTTATATATATTATATTATCAAAGATATTCTTTTTAAAACTGACTACAAACAATATTTTAAAGTTTTTATCTTTTATGATAATAGCACCTTATGTTATTTTTAGGTTATTTAATAGGTTTTTTTATGTTTTAAAATAAACATATTGATACAGTAAATATGCTGTTTATTCACATTAAATCGAAGAATAATTGAATAAATATATTTATTTTATCAATAACGGTTTTTGGGTATATTTTTAAAAAGTTTATTTTGTTTTTATAACCTATAATTTTGTAAATTTTTTCATCATTTTTGTTTTCAGAATAAAAAAATTATATATTTCTGTAAAATGAAATACTAAAAATGTAACACAATATCATATTCAAAGTATAAATTGTGTTTTAAAATATTTATTTTATAAAATACTAACATATAATATTAATAATATTTATTACTATGTTTCTTTTGTAATATAAATCAAGTCAATCATTTTACAAACATATCAAGACGCATCACGTTTCAATATTTGATGGGCATACAATTATACTGTAATGCTTTAAGGTATTTACTTATTCAGTTGCTATATTTTAAACTTCAAATGAGGATTAGTATTGCGTGCAAAACTTAGCTGAAGCCATGTCAAATCAAAACCATTAGCATACTAAACCAATTAAACTAACAACCGTTTTGCAAATATAACAGAACACGGTTGACAGGGATTCAGAATTGATAAACTCAAAATGCCGTGAAAATGTACTTTTACTACATATAAAAAAAAAATTATATAATCCTAAATACTACATATAAAATTATGGTTAATATGTAGGTATGTATATTTATAAAATATATCAAAATCATTAGGTTTAATAAGAAGTATATATCCCTCCATAACATTTCTTATTTGAGTCAACGGGAAGGTAAATTGTTAAAAAAATTCTTTCTTAAAATATTATTTTGAATATTCAATAATTAAAGTTTAAAACTTTTAACTGATTAAGAGCCAAGTAGCGAGTCAATTCGTATAACTTAAAATGTAGTTTGTTAGACAAATTTGAATATTTTGGATGATTTTAAATATGAGAACGCAGGGATATGACCATTAAAACCAAAATCATGTCAAAGAAACATTCAAAATATTTTTAAACGGACAATTATGATTCTATTATTATAAAAAATCACAACTTGCCGGGTTGTGATATAAATCTATTACATAATTGCGACTGATACAAGAAACTAAAGTTAGCGTACTTTTGATATGTTCCAGGTTTTTGTAGTTATGGGGTCTTCCATAAGCCACATAACGTTTTTTCTTACATTTTTTACCTTCCCCCTCCATGTAGCACCATCTAGACAGTCAGCTTGACCTGCTCCTCCATCCTCTAAGATGTTACGTAACTTTCCATATTAACCGATAAAGCGCCAGAAGCGAGTTAACTCGCACAACTTAAAACGTATTTTCCTAAACAAATTTAGTTAGTGTTACACAACTAACATACAGTAAGTTGTGTGTAAATTAAAAAATAAGTAAAAAAAAAAATTACACATTGTACTGATTAAGTGCCAGAAACTAGTTAACTCGCACAACTTAAAAAGTAGTTTGCTTGACAAATTTGGATGGTTTTAAATGTAAAAGTGTAGAGATATAATTACAATTTGGCTCTAAATAAAGCCATGACAACTAAACATTAAATATAAATACTTTGCACAGAAATGTGTAGGTTTGCTTAAAAATTCACAGCTTACCAGGTAGACATTTTGTCTGCCACAGAAATGGTCAAAGAGGAATGAAATTTATAATCAACTCCTATTCACTTTTTGAGAGGGAAAAGTGTTACGTAACAATTCAAATTAACCCACCCTCCCCTTGTAACGTCATGTAGACGTTGGTGGTGACCCCTCCCTTTCCTTCAAGAGCGTTACATGGTTTATGAGCGACCCCTTTAACCCGAGTGAATAAAAACATTTTTTAGTAACGTGCTTAAAAGGAAATTAGCTACAGTGAAAATGAAAATACTGCATTTTAATTATCTACAATGGTAAACACGGTTTATTGTCATGTTAATATTTGCACTGGGTATGCTCCGAATGTAACGTATCAGTTTACATTACATTCAGGCTTAACGAAACTAAGGTTACAGAAAACATTCTTTACGAAATGATGTAATAGTTATAATTGTTTAATTAATATTTTTACTACCAGGGCTGTGGAGTCGGAGTCGGAAAAAATCGACTGACTCCGAATCTTTTTTTTTATTTTCTCTAATCCTCTACTGATTAACATTCAGGCATGTATCAAAGTCAAGAAGTGCCATTAGTGTGAATTTATTTTTTATATATACACGTGTATTTTGAATATATTTAATTTTATATAAAGATATTGCTTATTGCAAATAATTAACTCCTCCGGGAGTGAGTTTTTTAATTACGGTCACATAATCAAGTGAAAGTTTTTTCATTAATATAGCTTTAAATTTTGATGTGTACTAAAGTTATGCAATACTTCTGTTATGCAATGTTTCTATGATACAAAAATAATTCATATGAGTATTTTATTGTATGATGCTTGACGCACATACACGTCTATACTTCTTCAAAGCGAATTCTGAGCGGACATATACGCGCGCCCATATTCCTAAAGAAGATAATATATTTATTTGTTAAATTGATTTGTTTGAGTATGAATGAACTTACCCTATTATTATTTTTTTGAGCATGTCGCTCTGAAACGAGGCATATGGATTTTCAGAGTGTTTCGGAATAGATTGTTTTAACACTTTTATGTACGAGTAATAATTGTCAATTATTAGCTCAACCGTTTCGGGTTCGTGGCCTGGCAATAATACAAATGAATAACCATTTGTAAAATTTGCGACCAGCACGGTCCTCGAATCAGTGACCCTCGGCTCGTGAGTCGGATGCCACTATCCACTCACCTACGAAGGCGACTAAATTTTACGTATACCTGTATCATAATCAATAAATCATAGATAAATGTAGCAAATTATAAAAGTCGCAGTCGGAGAATAGGACAAAGTCAGAGTCGGTAAATTTTGAACTGACTCCACAGCCCTTGCTTACTACGTTAAATAAGCATTTTTTTCAAACAATGATTTCTTGTGATGATTATTCAATGCTATTCCATTTACCTACTTAGATATATTATACTCATGACCTGCTTAAAACGAATTACCGAAATACGTTTCCTTTATCAGTTTCTTATCAAAAAATACGGTTAATATTTGTATACATAGCATATTTCCTTTTTAGTTAAACTCTGATATTTACTCTGTTAACTTAATATTTGAATTTGCCGTAAAAAAATAATATTATATTTAATAAGGTACAATGAAAAATTCTATGAAATATATAATACGAAAGTACGACATTTAATCATAAAACAAATAAAACGTAATGCAAGGCCTGCTAGCGAAATGAGTGTCAACACTGCTATAACATATTGATGTATAGTGTATCAACCACGAATTAATTAATGCATCGCATCAATATTTTAAAAACAAACTACACCAATATTTGTCGATAACATTGCATTTGGACAAGATGTAGCTGATGTGCAAAAAATTTACATAAATTTGTTTGAAGAACAAAACTGTCGTAATGTGCAATCGGAATGTAATAATAAAAAAACAGACGTTTACTAGGCTTCAAATCAGGGCTGCGGAGCCGGAGTCAGAGTTGGAAAAAATCGACCGACTCCGACTTTTTTTTTATTTTCTTTAATTAAATGTCAACGAATTTATATAATTCAGAACTTTGGGACTATATTATCTTGGATATTTACTCGGAAGCAGTGTTTAAAGCATTTTTTTTTTGATTAATTTGTCTAATTATTTTAAAAGTTTGATTTGTTTGTGTCCGAATGTACTTACTATTTTATTTGTACATATATCATTATCAATAAGTCAATATAAATAAATTAGATAGACGTAGCATGTTATAAAATAAAATTTAAAAAAAATCAAAGTCGGAGTCGGTAAATTTTGAACCGACTACACAACCCTGCTTCAAATGTAATCTACTAAATTCCTCAGAAGATGAAACTAATTTAAAACTTAAAAGTATATTTGCTGGGTAACACGGATATTAGTAATACGTGTCAAGTTAGAAAAATGAAAGTTATTTCATACAATAGCGGGTCGTCCATAAACCACGTAACGTTTTTTTATTTATTTTGTTTTTACTCTCCCTCCTCTCCATCTATCACCATGTAGACATTTAGCATCACGTTACTCCGCTGAATAGTTTCTGTATAATATGGTGTTCAGCAGCTTTCTGAGATGACGGAATTCGATTGGTTTGAAAAAAAGGCATGCACGGTTGAGATGCAATTCAGGCATTTTAAGCACATGGGCCAAGCCATGCCAAGTTTCCACGTAATAAAGAAATGCAATTTACGAGATTTCTGCTAGACTTCTATCTCCTATCAACTTTTTGAGATGAATACGTCTTACGTAACAATAAAGTACACACCCTCCCTCTTGCAACGCCATGTAGACCATGGAAGTCACTCCTCCCACCCTCTCAAGAGCGTTACGTAGTTTATTGATAACCCCTAAATGCGTTTTGTAAAACTGGTTCTAGTTATGCAATCGGTTTTAAAGAATAATAATTAATAAATCTGCACCTATGAGGCAAGCTACACTTTGTCAATAGTACATATATAGTGTAGTATATTTTACGACGCTCTTTCCAGTAATATACTCAATTATGTTGTAACCTTACTAGAAAAGAATATGATGAAATGAATATAGTATATATTAATCGAGGGAAACAACACCAAAACGACTTTGAACAGCTACAGTGAAAAAATGCTATTTTTGACATATTATAGTTTCCCTCTCCTAGGTTCAGTGAAAATGTGGAGTGCAGAGCTGTGTTGTACTTTATATAAAATTATATTTGTATTTACAGCCAAGATATTGGATGAAAATAGTTAAGCAAATAATTAATTAAGAATTATTATTTGTAAAAAAAACTGTTAAGAAAACTTTCACATTGTAAAGATTTCATATCCTCTCTCTCCGATCAGTTACGGAAAGATATAAATTTTAAGCCAACTGTATATTAAAGGCTGTTATTGTTTATTTTTATACAAGATTCGAAAATGTTACTATTTACAAATAATCGTTTACCAATGTATGTCTCGTAGGTGAGTGGATAACGTATCCGACTCCCGAGCCGAGGGTTCGAATCACGTAGCTGGAAAAATTTACACACGTTTTTTCATGTATATTTGAATTCAGGACATGAATCGAAATGGTTCAGCTAATAACTGACAATTATTACTCGTAAAAAAAAGAAAAATAATCTGTCAAAACAATCTTCACATTGTGAAGATCCATATGATTCATTTCGAAGCGGATATGGTTAACTAAAACAAAAGTGTGTCTAAACGAATCTCTTTACATTTGGAATAATTGATTGTGTGATCATTTGTGACACTTTATCGAATAGTGCATTTTAAATATGAGAATAGTTCCGAAAAAAATATTGTAAATTTGTTATTTAAACTAATCAGTTGTATGGGTAATTGTTTATGTTACTTATATTGAATTTCGTTTTCACGTTCGGAACTTTGTGTATCGTAATATTTATGTTTCATTTGATTCTCTATGAAGATTGTATCAAAAGAATTGTGAGTTTCATCCAACCTACTTCAATCGTTATAAAACCGTCTTCCAAGAAATGTCTTGTTTGTTGCTTGGCTCTCGTCCGAAGTGGGTGTAATTCAATTGAGAGAATTTCAATCAAGTCTAAACAACGAGATATATTTATAACTTTCAACAAAATACCTTTAATTTTTTTGTAAATTAATTTGAATCTATTTAACAACATGAACCATATATTCAATCAACGAATAATAATGCAATTTCGAATTTACATTATATTATATATACAGGTATATCAGTAACGGGTCGTCCATAAGCCACGTAACCCTCTTGAAGGGGAGGGAAGGGTAACCATCAACGTCAATATGGTGTTACAAAGGGGGGAGAGTGGTTATTTTTTTAATGTTACGTAACACTTTTCCTCTCAAAAAATTTAATAGAATATATAAACTGCATCCCTATTTAACCTTGTGTCGGTCATAATGTCACAACCTGGTAAGCTGTAAAGTTTTAAGCAAAAATAGATTCTAAATATGTTTTTAAAAGTATATTAAATGTTTCTTTATCATAACTTTGTTTTAATTACCATATAATAATCATATCTTGGCACTTTTATGTTTAAAATCATCATCCATTTTTTTCTAGCAACCTACGTTTTAAGTCGTGCGAGTTTACTTGCTTCTGGCACTCAATTGATTAATGTGGATTAAGTTACGTAACTTTTGAGATGAGGGAGGGGGGTCAATCTGAACGTCTACGTGGTATTACATGGAGGGGGGAGGGTAAAAAAATAATTTAAAAAAAATGGTACGTGGTTTATGGACGACCCTTAAGTATATAGCTTTAAAAAATCTATTAAAAAATTTATATCGACATGTGAAAACTGTTTCATTGATTCTTTTTTTTTTATTCTACTCAGCATAGATAGTATGGCCTTGTCAACTAACTGTTTATCAGATGATAAATATACAAAGTTACTTGAAAAATTAATCAACATAAAATTTTATTACACATATTTATTTCAATATGACATAATTCAGAGATATACTCGTAATTCTTTTGATAATATTTTGAATAATTAGTTTTGAACTCACTGTCCTTATAACGTGCCGTATATAAAAATAGTATATTGTCGTCAACGGGAAAATATCTCCCATCTGGTAAAAATGTACTCGTAATTGTTCAAGAGGTATTCGAAACTGATTTTCGAAATTGACGAATTGATTTCTAAAAATCGAAAATACGGGTTGAGAGCCAAGAATATATTGTATATCTATAGTGTTTAGGTAAACGAGAGTAATCCTCACAGAACAAATTTTACAGGAGGCGCAAAAAACGTGTTTTAAAGATTTTTAGTCAAAGTCACATTAACACAAACTTAAAGTGCATGATGACCAATAAATTGGTGTTTCGTTTCATTCGTCGTTACTTTCTATACATTTTTAGAATCGCTTTGGTAGATATAGATAATAACAATAATAAAAGGCAATTCAATATACTATTCAAACATTTGAAAAAAGGCTAATAAATTCATAAATATTTGAGATAACGAAAAAATATGCGAAAAATTCAGACAGTTCGACAACCACAATTACTTTTGATAAAAGGCAAAATATTGATTGATATATTATACGTGTATAAATGATTGTTAAAAGATTTTTATCTAATGAAAGATAACATATCAAAGTTGTATAATATATGATTAAATTAATCTTTTTTGTGCCAGACGTAATGTCATAACACGGCAAGCTGTGAATGTTTAAGACAAAATGGAACCCTCATATTTCATTTTAAAATGTATGACTTTGTTTTTAATGATCTAACGAGTAGAATAGAATTATCTTTGTGTTTTCATGTTTAAAATCATCCAAAATATTCAAATTTGTCTAGCAAACTATGTTTTAAGTTGTGCGAGTAAACTCGTTTCTGGCTCTTAATCGGTTAAAATAAAATAAAGAATAAGAAAACTGTTTATACTTAACCGTGTAAATAGACTTTAAAACATCTTTAAGACTCAGAAAATCAAACGAGCTCAGTAAAGATGATTGGATATCAGTGGCGTAGCATACTCGTGCAAAGCATGAGGGCCCTTGCTAACCAGAGGGCCGTTAATCTGTCAACACTAAACATCCGATGTCAAGTAAAATTGCATTTTCTACCAAAAGCGATGTATGACACATTTGTCCATGGCATGCAAAGTATCCCAAGTGTATATATCTACTAAAATTTTGTAAAAAGAAAAGTTTTTGCAAAGTTAGTCACAAAAATCTACGTATCATATTATTTCAAACAGCTCTCCTATTGAATATAGTGTTCTGCAATACAGTACATAACGATATAAAACTAATATCCAATATACAATTGTAAAGGACAACAAACGAAGCGCAATTGGAAAATTCAGACTTACCAGTCTCGCATTGTTAGATATTGAACAAGAGCATGCACCGAAAATGGGGCTTGAAGAACTTATTAGTGATTTTGCAAACCTTCAATCGAGAAAAAAGAAATTTAAAAATCGATAAAGTAATATTTATCTTCTTATAAATTTGTTATGTTTATAGGTTTATATAAACAACAGTAGACACTGACACATACGGCTAATTATTTTATCTATTTTTTTTAAATAATCATGTAAGGGGCCCTGGCGTAAATTTTACGTGAGGGCTCAAAATTTCTAGCTACGCCACTGTTGGATATGTTTTCGGGAGGTGGCCAATCCGCATATAATCCAAATGACGAATAGTGGACTAGGCAGAAAGTTAATTACGAGAATGAAGTAGCCTGGGAGTCCCCAGATATGATCGTAAAATAGTAGAATATTATACTTCAGATCCCCCGTTGTGGCCAGAAGAGAGCTGTCAGTTATTAACAACTTAATATGATACGTATGACGTCATTCGCCCAGAGGTGACTATACGAAACCTAATTCTTAAATTCCTTACATACCGATGAACCAAAAACAGTATTATTGCGGTTACAAGATTGTAATGACTAGCTGTAACTTTGGAGATATGCAAGTGTATAATACTCTGAAATATAAATTGCAGGTGATATCATTCGTATTATGGACGTGGTATTGAAACATGCTGTTTAATACTGGCTTTGTGGTCAAAGGTTTTATGAAAGCGCAGTATAATAAGCTTGTAGTATCAATTCAGGTACGTTATTGTGGACAGCCAGGAAATTGGGTACTTCAGTATTATATTCATCTCCATGTTTAGTGGTGTATTTAAATCCTTTGAATCAGAGACATTTACAGTGAATGCAACATAAGCTGCGATATAATGTAAACTTTATAAATAGTTTGGCATATAAGAGCTTTGTAAGCTGTTTTAAAACTTTAAAGCTCAGTGATTGTTTTATTTTTATGACTATTTGAGGAGCAATGGTTCTTTTTTATACTAAGTTATTGATAGTAGAACGAAGGTAAGAGTTTTTTTTATTTTACAAGTATAAGTATATATTATCGGCAATAATTCCAGAATAAATTTATGTACTTGTATGGAAGTTTTAACAAGTTAAAGCTTTTAAAATTTTTCTCTTAACAAATGAGGGGGGTATTTCCAAAAAGAGCTTATTCCACTTCGAAAAATTTGTGGCAATTACCAAATAACTATTTATGATGTCGATATGACATATTTATTTGTTATCTACATTGAAATTTGTATATTACACTACCAGTGGATACAACAAAAAAATATGTAATATCAACACCGTAAAGAGTTATTTGACAATTGTCACCAATTTTTCGAAGTGGAATAAGCTCTTTTTGGAAATGCCCCCTTCACATATAAACTATTATTGTTCAACACAAATACTACAGTTAATTTTTGTTATTGTAATAATAACTTCAATACAGTGCAACTTATTATAATATAGTATAATATATACATACTATGTATTGAAAAGGAAACACTAATATTATGAACGATTGACTAAAATAAGATAATTTTATACAATTCCACTGAGATATCTAAAGTTATTAAAACGGTGATTCTCAAACATTTTCGGTGTGCGGAACACACCATAAAATGCACCCAGTGGGCCAGTATATCGTTGTTATACTAGCAGAAGGCACTAAGCCAAAACAAAACGGTTTTGATAAAAATTGATTTTTAAATTTCGAGTTTCTTAAATACATTTCTTCTTTCAACCATATCCGCTCCGAAACAAAGCAGATGGATCTTCACAATGTGAAGATTATTTTGACAGTTTATTTTTTTACTAGTAATAATTGTCAATTATTAGCTCAACCGTT
>JAPMAG010002251.1:0-11327 GCA_036584685.1 Rhyacophila sp. Rhy_31_5
TTAAAACGATGAGGGGCCGGACGAAAAATATTCTTACTGAAATCCTATTAGAGTTCCAGGAATATCTTGAATTTCCTATTACCGTGTCACGTACCAAACCTTTTTGGGAAAATCGTTCTAATGCAATATTCTCGGCAAAAAATCAGTCTCAAAAGATATGGCAATATTATGTTATGATACAATAAATGTCTAAAAGAATGATATTTTATTTAATTATATATATTTTATTCTACTAAGTTGTAAAACTTCAATATTTTACAGATGGTTTCAAATCAATAGTATTTCCTTCTAAAACTAAAAATGAGTTTAAAATGTAGTAACAGACAAAACGATTTATTATTAATTTATATATTTTCTACACAGAAGCATTTAAAACTATTTTATTATTTGAAAAAACACTGTAATAATATTTTAGGTTTTTACATTTAGCATAGTTATTCTCTATAAAATGAGTTTAAAATGTAGTAACAGACAAAATGATTTATTATTAATTTATATATTTTCTACACAGAAGCATTTTAAACTATTTTATTATTTGAAAAAACACTGTAATAATATTTTAGGTTTTTACATTTAGCATAGTTATTCTGCATAAAATGAGTTTAAAATGTAGTAACAGACAAAATGATATATTATTAATTAATATGTTTTCTACACAGAAGCATTTAAAACTATTTTATTATTTGAAAAACACTGTAATAATATTTTAGGTTTTTTTATTTAGCATAGTTATACAGAGATTAGTTATAATATAAAAATACTCGTATTTACCAAATACCTACCATGTGGCTATTTTTTTGTAAAGTATGTTTTTAATATTATTCAAAATTTATAATAAAGCGGTGAGATTGTTTTTGCAAATCGAAGGTGAAATATTTTCCTACGCATTTCTCCAATGTTTTTATTAGACTAAGCTAATTGATTCGTGCGCAAAAACATGTTATATTTAATAAAAATATGATACTTTTTTAATTTGTGGGCTGGCTGTTTTCTGCATAACAACGTTCAATAATGACTGAAATTACGTCACGTCATAAGGAAATAGAAGTATCCCGCTGCTTTTTTCGTTTACGCTACGGTAACTTAAAAACTCGCAAATAGTTCTAACGTCCTTGTCTTTTATATAGAGCCTTGATAAAGGCATGTAAATCGAAACGTTATTAAGAAGTTATTAGATGTTGATAGTTCTTAATTAACTGATCCATTTTCTAATGTGCCATATTGTGTTGTTAAATTATTTCAGAAAAAGATAGTAATTTTTATTTTTCATAAATTTAAAATAGTAAGAGATATAACTTGATCGTTTGGTATATAAAAAACTTTCTATAGAATGATTTTTTTCGTATAATCATTACATGAACCTAAATTACCTTCGACCGGCCTTTTTACGGAATTACAGTTTCATACAAAATCTCATAAGCTGAATTGCTATGCCCAAGTTGTGTTTAAGACGCTGGACCTAGCAATCACGAGTCCCATGTTCCATAGACTAATTCAACTGAACCGTGTCGTTTACGAGTCAGTAAGAAAGTCACCCTTGTTAAGCAAAAGGACTGTACGGGAGAAGCATGATGAGTTCATTTTATATTCCGGACGACCGAGCGTATACTTGTTCGTCGTCTTTAATCTTAATTGGACGTCCCAGTAATACTGATCAGGATTGATTGTCCCATGATGTGTAATTTAATTGAAGGCATTGTAAGTTGAATGAGCTTTTGGCTACTGCCATTTATCATAAATCAATTTGAGATATACATTTAAATTTAATACGAATTATTTTTACAATGATTTATGCCTACCAGAGATGTTTATAAAACAATACAATTTATAAGTTTTAAATAATATTATTAAGATAGATAAATTATAATTATATTTTTACTGATTTTGTTATTAGTTTTCATTAAGTAAATTACGTACAATAGTTTATAAGTAATATAGAACATTGACAGTATGTACAGGGTTTAATATCAGTTCAATTTCAATTCAAGTGGAATGTTCGATTTTGTTCCTTTTTATTATTTTATCATAACGTATTTTATTATTTGACAGTAGAAGATTTTCTATTTTAATCTGAGAAAAAGCGTATCGAAAGACGTATATCCTATTGTATGAAAAGTATTTAAGACAATATACGAGTAAATACAATGAGTGTTATTAGTTGTAAGTTTAGTTTAATTTAATATACAATATCGTAAGCGATCACCTCTAATTAATATTATCCATGACATACTGTGTACATTCTCTCGGCTATTTGAAGTTACAGAGTATTAAGCTCGATTAGTTGTGAAGTACGGAGAAGTATTTACTTTTTTCCAAACACTTGACCAGTTATATAAGAAAAACTAGAAGTTAACATGCGTAAAGGAATACGGATGTCAGCATTAGTTGCGTTTCTCGAATACGCGTGGCCTACATTGTATTTATTTGAGTAGAAGCTTATAACTAATTAACATTGGTGTATATTAAAGAGTGGTCTACATTTGAAAACATTATTTCAATAGAATGCAGTTCTAGACTTGGATAATAAATACGTTTGTAGTGTGAAAAACTGTTTTTCTTTTCAGATCGTTTGTTAGTACACAAAGATATAACGTACCATCAGTTACAATGTTGATATGTTCTTATTTCTTTATAATCAAAACAAAATTAATAAACACTTCTGTAATTAAAGGTATTAAGAATACAGTGTTCATCCATCATAATACTCGTATATTTGACACAAATAAAGTTTAAACTCTTGTGACAGATATGAGCCGTACGATTATAAGTAAAATGATAAGTCATAGTGAAAATTAAATATACGAATTGAGGCTTTATATAGCAAATAGTAAATGTTAAAATTAATTACTCCGGGTTCAAATAAATATTCAAATTTATTATTTTTTGCAGTTGTGAGATTTTATTTCAATTTAAGATGACGCTAAATATACGAAATATAATATCAATAATTATTATGGTAAAATACATTTTTAAACTTTTATTTTTAATGATTACATTACAGTTATATTAAATAATCATTTGTGAAGCATCAGAGTGTGTTAAAAAAATAAGAATATTAGATACTTGGCTGTTCCTTTTTTTGTTTAATATAACACGTTTTATTTTCTTAGATTATTGAGGCTCAAATTAAATGATGGCATGATGAAATATGCTTAAAATAATTATGAAACCAAATGGTCATTTCCATACTATATGTACCAAACAATTTGCTTTAATTTAGTTAAAAACTCAGATGAGCGACTCAAATTGTTGGATTTAATGAATCTAGAACTCTCTATAGCGTATTTGCAGAATCCTGGAATATAATAAATGGAAGGATAAAATTGATAATAATGCAAGAACTGTCCCTATATGCAAACAAGTTGTAGGAGAAAAGCAGGGGATTTAACTAGACAAAAACGTGATTCAAGTTAAGCCCAATTTTGGAAATACCATACACATTTTTATAAATTACACATGGCTCCTTCTTTATTTTAAAGTTATTTATAAGAAAAAAAATACATTACTAAAACTTTATTTTTAGAGTTTTATAATACCAACATCATTTTTCGTGTTATATTTCAAAAGTATTATAGACAGGTTCCTGTAATTCTAAAAATTGAAGCTAATTTTACGGCTATTTTCAAAGTTCGCGACATCTTATTTGTAGTGATTTTGTTCAGTTTCAGTTTTAGCTCTTCGGCTTGGCTAGCTGCACTGACTAAATTGTAAGCACACCAGATACTTAGGACACTTCACGCCAATAAGGCGTTACGGTAAAGTGAACAGTCAGGCAACGTTATTTTTCTTATTCTTTATTTCCAGCACTATGGTGCATGGTTGAACCATCCGGTGGCTTCACGTGGGAAAAATATAAAATGATTTGAGTCAAAATTACGTACACTCGTGCGGTGTTCGACATGTGGTTGTGCATAATTACGCTGTAAATATTCGTGGGACGTGGGATCATGTTTCAGTATAACTTTTGTAATTGATTTTCTGCTAGACAAAAATACATTTTTTTTAATATTCATAATTTTTAAACGCGTCTGTAGTAAATATTTTTTTAAATAGAACCAGGTATTTCATAATACTTGACGCACTCGTTTTTAGTATTACCTAGTCAGTAAGTTTAGAACATGAACATTTCTTACACCCTCGGATATTTCCTTTATGGTCGTTTTAAGCGTAATACATATTTTACGCAGAATACTAGTAAATGGATAATAACAAAGCGAATGTATGCTTTAGTAAATGACACAATCGTTTCGTATTTTCACTATGTATAAATTATTTTGTAAATCCCTCCCTTTTCCCTTTTAATTCCGCACCCCGCGCGTGTCGTTATCATCAGTATCACACTTCCATGGCTTCGAAATGCTCCGCGTTCGCATGCCGTTCTCTTCTTACCACCTCATTCCACCTCTCCGATTTCGCTGAACATTCAGTGTTGCCAGCACTAAACTAATATATCGGACGTAAGACGAACAATTGTAAGGAACAAAAAACCTTAACGGGCTGAATTGACATTATTTATGACATGTACGAGATAAGCAATACATTAGTAAATATGAAGTTACGATATAATATTCCGAATATTGTCTGTTACATTTTGTTAAGTTATACTATTCAATTTTAATACTCTTGAGTTCCCAAAATAGTTTTTTACCCTCTTTAGAAGGCTTCTGGGGAGTGAAATAAAGTAATATTTTAATAATACATACTTACGTACATAAAACTGATTTTTGAAATAACTGGTCAAACAACAACTTATGGCATTTTATTTTGCATTTTAAGTCCAAAAATGAATATACGAGTACATTACAAGGGCTTTAAAAAACGCTATCTACAAAAGTGCATTTTTACTGGAGAGCCAAAAAACTTTTTTCATATTTTCTTGGAACTCAACGTAGGAGATGTTTATTTAAAACCTAATGTTCAAGTGTTTTAATTTGTTGATGTTTGATAATTTGATTTGTCCTGCGACAAGAACACTAACAGCTTTTAGTCTTTTTATACTAAACAAAGGCAACGTTATGTAATTAACGTTAAACTTTAATCACGATTTAAGAAGAAATTAGAAACGATTGGCATTCCTGTTGTTTGACAATTATGTACCCAAAAACGTAAAATAACATTACCACAAGTTAAAAAATGCATTTTTTTAGATAACGTTGTTTGACTTTAATCTCTTGATCGTAGATATATTTTTTAAGAAATAAATTTTTGTAAAAATATTCGTCCGCGCTAGGCGATGATCGATTTTGTGATTAGATGGAATTTGGCATAATATGTATTTGTCATAGGTCAAAATAATGTTATATATGTATGTTTTCCTTTTACATCTTCTACCATAAACATATTTGAAATATGACAACTATATTCAGTTTTCTGTTGAAATGTAAAATGCACAGTAAATAGTCATGCAATAATATACAGTTTACAAAACAAAGAACTACACAAGTGTAGGCAGATTTCTGGTTGGAAAACTGGCTAAATTGATTCAATTGGCTGGAGAAATCTGCAAACGATTTGTACAGAAGCATTTCATACGTTACATGATGTTGGATCCAGGAATAAAAAATAAACGAGTTGTGTTAACGAAACACTAATGTTATATATCATAGATGTTTTATGTTATAGTTTGAGTGCTACCTAAGACTTTTTTTAATCTTTCGCATGACGCCAAATCCTTTTGCGTGCCATATGTTTCTGACGCCTGGATAAGTAAACAAAATTGGTGGACAAAACTATTAAGCGCAAAATACGCAAAAGTATCATCATATCGAATTTGTTCATGGTTATGCATTATTCTTGCTCTATTTCGTGTATATTGCAAGGGCAAATGAGACAACGTTTGTTAAATTAGAAGTCTCTAACTTAACAAACTCTCTAAGTTTTCTCTTTCTCTAAGTTATTAAGTTAGTAATAAATCTTTCAACTGCTAAACAACGACGAATCGTTGTTTGCTGTAACAGCGAGAAATACTTACAAAGGTTTAGGAAATTACGATTATGCCAATGCTTCGGTGATTCTAATATTCTTGCAATCAATTGATTTTTGTATGTATAATATGAATCTATTCATGGAATTTCCAGCTACAATCATCGGTAGATTAATTATCCGACATTATATGTACATATATCGAAATGAAATCTAAAAGAAACGACTTCAATGCAACTTTTATCGAAGCAAGTTATAATGTAAATAAAATAAAGTATATCAACAATAACATTGGCAACACTGCGTGGGCCGCCATGTTCTGCCCAATTCGGCCCTGCTCCTCTGCGATGGAATTAAAAAAGTTTTATCCCCGTTGTAACAGCACAGCAACGCGCGTTTGTTAATGTGACCAATCAACACGCTCAATTATGTTCATTAAAATAAATCGTAATATTAAAATATACTTCTAGACGTTTAATAAAAATTTTACGGCTAATTTCGTAATGAAACATGAAAGTAGTATTCATAAGTGTCATTTAAGAATACTTTACCATTGAATGTAAAAGGTTTTTTATATTAAATACCTGTAATTACCATGTTTCTAATATTTACTTTATGAAGTAGTTGGCAAATTGTGTTGTAAAAAAAGCTTATTTAATAGTGAACGTTTCACCAAATTAAATACTTTATATTCCGAAAATGGAAATATATCAATAAATTGTATTTTTGTCTATAATATACTCTAACTACAGTGAATGTTATATTGATCGATGTATAATATGTGTCTCTATTGAAATTATTCAACTATATAACAGCTCTAATACTGCTTGCAAAGCCAAAATAAAGTATATTATTCTATGTGTTTAATGTGTTCGTATTAATTTCTTTTTTCTTAACGTTTTTATTTCCTAGGGTAAAATACTACATACCATGGAGCATATGAGATATGACAAGTTAGATAAAATTTGACAATTACTTACTTTGGTGAGATATGAATCAATGTTGACCGACTATTTTCAAAGGCCAAAAAGCAGTGCAAATATCATTCGTCATAAGCGAGTAGTAATGGAACGCCTATAGCGTACGTGACTTGCCAAAGTGATTATAGGTCATTTTTTATCATACTTGTTCTTTGTTTTAACATATATATATATAGTTACGAGGTTTTTATTAGTGGATGTTTCAATTTTAAAAATGTATATATCTTTCAATTGTACATAATAAAGTCACAATTCTTGACATTTCTAAATATGAAAAAAATGAATGAATGAAATCTTAAATATACCAATGATAAAATTACTCTAAATCATTATAAAATAATATGAATGTACGTAGTAGTAAAAAACTAACTAGATAATAGAGTGGAAAAAATTCTGGCATTTGCAAGAGACAAAAAGGACAGCATTCGTTTTACTGTAGTTCGATAATGATCTATAATTTTATTATGTACGTTTACACAACTATTTTATACAGCAGCATGTTAGCTGCATGGCATATATTTGCTCTAAATAAGTATCAATAAATGCACGCTCCGATTTTGGTGGTCACCCCATTGGCGATCATTTTACTTTTGCCGTTAGTTTTCATTTTGTCGACGAACAAAATCAATTCAAGATGGCAAAAAGGGACGTCTTGTCCCTATGCTTAATTAAACACTTTATAGAGTGCTTTTAAGCAACGAAATGTATTTTTTAAACTTCGATTTTAATTCAGATATCGAATAAATGCATAATTTATCCATTTTATTAAAGAATAAAACAACTAAATTTTCACTGATGTGGTGGTCGATTAAAAATACTTCAACTAAAACAACATACATTTATACAAGTACTAACCTTTTAAAAAATTACAAAGAGATAGTGACCAAATCAGGTTGTAAGGATACTTGAAAATAATAAGTTTCCAAAGACAAATTGCCAAGTTACTTCGTTATCGAGCTACTTGTGGTCTTATTGGTGTTTCAGAGTGCTAGGCCGCGGGTTTCTATCCTCTTTATTTTTATGATGACTTTAATGTGTTTTTCCAGTTTTTTTAGATTTATCTGTATGGTGTGTGAGTTTGAAGGCGTTTATGTGGTGTGTACGATTGCTGCCGAATTGAGAAGTTCCACTACCTCTTGGAACTTTCAAGTAAACATTTTCAGGGATGTGGTAGTGTGATATGGGTTTTTTTACTGCGCAAAAACTCAAGCTGGTTGCCAATATTGGTTTTGGCTTATGATCTCTTTCGTCTTGTCTATTTTTCTGTATTGCTGAGGCTGGTGTTCTGAAATGTTTTCTGTCTATTGTTTTGCATTAAGCAAGTGATCTGGATTGTTTCGAGCTACTATGGAATAGTTTTTTTTAATATACGGCACGTAGTAGTTATAGAATACAAAGGTCATAATGGAATAAAATTAGCTTTATACATCCATGTACAATTTGATCAAAGCCGTTTATTTAGTAAGTGGAATTAATCTTATAATACATTTATATTTATGTTATAAATATTTCAATACTCAATTTTAATGTAGAAATAGCTATTTACTTTATTTTATATTATTAAAAAAAGGGATGCGCAGACAGGAAACTCATTTTACTACAATCGCATGAAACGAAAGTATTTGTAACGAAATAACGTTAAATGTAAAATGAATTTCTCTAAATTATTAGAAAAATATAAACAATATTCCTGTATATTCCATACATAGAAGCTATAATATAGTGATTGTGGGATAAACAAACATTAAAATAACTGAAACATGAATACATTTGAAATTCAAAATAGACATCTTAAAGACATTGCTGCGCGCTAAAATTTTCTCAAAACGTATGAGAAATCCTCATACATAAGTAGTGGGACATTATAAACTTTCAAGTTAGATATAGTATGCTAGGAAAGTTTATTATAATACGTTATATTTTCTTAAACTAGTTTTAATTCAAATTATTCTTAGTAAGCTAACATGGCATAATGTAATATGATTTGTATAATCAAATTTTTACTATTATTCTTAATTTGAAATAGGAAGACTGTTTAAATATATTTAATGGCAAAGTATTTTAAATGAAGTTTTCCTGTTAATTAAATGACTTTTTATCGTGAATATGTGAAATAATTTTTGTTTATTCGTTAAGAATTTATAGATACTTTGTTGCTTCACAACAAAACTTAAAGTTATTGGACAAATAATAATAACACTTTAGTATACTGAGTATATCGTAACGTCAAAGTCTGAATATTCACAGTTGAGTTTTATAAAATACTACCATGTGAAGAACAATATTTATCTATATTTATAACAGCGATTCCGAAAGTGGGAGTCGCAGAAAATACGCACAGAAAATTTTATTCATAGATGCACCAAAGATAAGTTATTAATTTGTGTTGATACTAAAAATAAATCTGCTATTAATCAAAATTATGAGTGATTAAATGCAATCAAACGAAGTAAATTAACTCCCACTAAATTTAAATTACCCCCCCCCCTCCAGAATATTTTTCTACACATACCCATTCATTGAAAGGATTTTTGTATTCATTTTTGACATTTTTAAGTGCAAGAGGGGTTGCGTACGAAAAAGTGTGAGAGACCCTGGTTTAGAACATTAAAAAAAAATATTTTTTTGTTACTTATTTAGTAAGTCACATAAAAATAGCTTATAAACGTAATCTTTGTGCATTGCATCAGATTTTTTTGATATTTTGTGCCAAATTAAAGATTACAGTGAAATTCAGCTCGTTTCATATATAGAAGTTTCATATAATTCATGATTTAAACAATATGTTATTGTTTAATAACAAATTTTACACTATTCAATATTTTATAAGTACTTAATATGTTTTAAACTCGCCTTTTTCGTTAATAATGTAAACGCATGCAATTTAATAATATTTATTATTAATAGCACGTATCACCCTCGAAAGGAAAAAAAAATATTAATATGAGCAACACTGCTTCAAATTCCGTAGCTATGTAGTTATAAAAAAATCCTGGATATGGATCCACATGGTTTGGTCAATAACTAACAAGTATTATTACTAATAAAAAAATACTTCTAAGAAAATTTACTTTCTGAGAAGGTTCTATAAACTTTTAATAATTAATTTATATCACATCTAATCAAAATATAGTTCACCTATTGCAACAACAACACAACTCGAAAAATGACGACTAAGGAGCTTTCAAAAGCAAGTGTAGGATTCCCTACTCTTTTGAATACATTTTTTATTCAAAATTATCCATATTTTTTATTTTTTAAAGTACTATAATATGCATTTATAAATTTGATTATAAAATGTGAAATAATCAGTAGATCAAGCAATTTTATTGATAATGATTATTGCTTGTGGCAACATTGATTGTTATGAACTTTTAAATAACAAAAAATCTATCCAATTTTGCAAAGCACTAAGTAATAACCTACAATAAAAAAATATTTTAATCAACGTATATCAAAATAAACAAAAAAACATGACTAAATTTACCAAATCGTAGGTAAAAGACAATATCTTCATGTTTTAGCTTAGCTTGGAGATATTCAGAAATCCTGAGAGAAACTCAGGTAGATAAAACCAAGTACAATAACCATACGCATTATATAATGAAATCCCACACACTATTTTCATGTAACCCCATTCCGCAATAAGAACGTATTTCAACTGATATGGGGCCCAAACAATCGATCCATTCTCAAGCCGACTCCGCAGCAATGAATTATAAAGAGCTCTTAAAACTGTATTCATAAAATCCATAAAAGACGTGAATGTTCTAAGATAACAACATATTTGTAATGTTTAAAATAGTTTTATTTATGGCTACTGTATTGACATTTAATGGTATTATTTTTTTTCAGATAAATATCTAATATTTGAAAATTAATACTAATAATTAATAATTATATCTACAAAAAAGGATGTATATCAAAGCATTTAATTAATTATTTATAATAGAAATTATTCTTCACAACTTGAGTTTAATATATAATAAAATGAGATTTTTACTATTTCATAGTTTCAATATTCTACATCAGTGGTGCACAAGCCGTGGGTCGCCAAAGCCGAAAAAATTTATTTTAAAATAAAAAATATAAGATTTTTACTTTGTCCTATCTATCCAGGGGTCGTCATTAAGTTTTACATAAAATTGGGAGGTTGGAATTGAAAGTAGTTTGTGCACAACTGTTCTAGACAGTTTTCAGATTATAATATTAAACTATATAGTAACCCACCAAATTTAAAAATATATATCGATATATCCTTCAATGACCCCCATTTTGAACATTTTAGTTTTGTATAAAAATATGGTCACTTAACCTTGGGCTGAAAAGTCCCGGGCCTAACAAAGAAAACGCGGTTTTTTTGTTCAAAGTTGGCTTTATTCATCAACGTAATCTCCATCAAGAGCCACACAATCATTCCAGCGC
>JAPMAG010002253.1:0-11324 GCA_036584685.1 Rhyacophila sp. Rhy_31_5
CCGAAACGGTTGAGCTAATAATTGACATTTATTACTCGTAAAAAAACTGTCAAAATAATCTTTAGATTGTGAAGTTCCGTATGCTTTCGGAGCGGATATAGTTAAAAAAATATTAATACTCTGAAATTGATCCATAATTGAATGTTAAAAATCTGGCAATTTCTGGCATCTACTCGAAGCAATAAATTTGACAATTTATATGCTAAAAATGCATAAAAACAACGATGAAACAATCAAGTAATGCACGATCCACAAGAAGTATTTAAAAGTAATGGCTGCTTGTCTACTTAAGCGATGTAGCATAATACATTTTGATTAATGCCCCCTTTTACCTCATCGTGTTGAATAAATACTCTTGAGGGCCAAACAGGATATAAAACATTCCCGCCGAAGTATAAACCTTGCTTCACGATTGAGACTGATCAAGCCTTGATCACTAATTCTAGTGCTGCCCGCTAGAGTCGTGACCGTGTTTGATTTGAGAATGCTAGGAGAGTAGGTTGCCTAAACACCCCCTCTGAACATCCTCTTGTGTGTATATATTATACCACATTTTATAAATAATTACAAAAGCGAACACAAATAAACAAATTATATTTTTAAATTGTCTTACAAGTTCTATTTTTTATATTACGACAATGTTTGCTGTTATTGTGCACAGAAAAATAATGTATCATTAACAAAAATCGTTATTTGAACGTTAAAGATTTCTATAAATAGACTTTTGTTTTTGTAATAATAGAATATTATGAAATATAATATAAATTAATTATACATATTCTCTTTTTAAAATATACCTGCTCTGAAACAAAGCACATGGATCTCCACAGTATGAAGATTATTTTTGACAGTTTATTGTGAGTCACTGTTCTCAATTATTAACTTAACCGTGTCGAGTTTGTGCTTGGTTATAATACAAATGAATAAACATTTGATTTTTTTTGCACCCAACACGGGCCTTGGAACCGTGACCCCCACTTGATAGGTGGATGCGCTATCCACTAGCCTAACAAGTATGACTATATATGAGTATATATTGTTTATTCATTTGTATTGTAGTCAGGATATGAACCCGAAACGGTTGAGCTAATAATTAACAACTCGTAAAAAAAGAGTTAAGAAAATTTTCGAATGCTCCATCTCGGAGCGTATATGGATTTTTATTATATTTATATATATATAACTTCTACTACATAACATACGCATATCAGAAGGTAGTTTTCAAAACTGGTCAAATCTAAGAAAAAAAAAATCTGCGTATGCTAGATAACTCTCCAGTCCCGAGTCAAAAGAGCGATCTAGCTTTCCCAAAAATTTTTTTATTGGATTTGACCACTTTTGAAAATTACATCTTGATATAGAGATATATGGTTTGAATGCTTGTATAAATAGAAAAACTATATATTTCATAATAAAGCAAGAAAAAAACTGTCAAAAACAATCCTCAAATGCGGAGAGCCATATGCTTCGTTTCGGAGCGGATATGATTAAAAGAAAAAAAATAAAGCAAGACAATTTTTTAGTATTTTGCTCCATGTCTATTTTTGCAATAGTCAATTCAATCTAATGAATTATTGAACATTGACATTCTTTGAAAAGATTAAAAATTTTAACTCATAATATTGTATAAAAAGAAGTGAGAGAAATCTAGAATAATTTAAAGCAAAAAGTTAGGTAGGCGTTCAAATACTGTATAATTTGAACAAAAGTTTCGTAAAATGCTTGCAAAAAACAATAATTCCAACTTATTTGATGACGTCAATACTTAAGAGTTGTGAAAGTCGAAGATTTCTCCAATGTTTGGGCACGCCTTTTACAAAAACTGGGCTCGCCCTAAAATAATAAAATTTAAAATTTGCAACAACTTTTCTTTCGCGTATCAAGGTCGTATAAGAAATACTATCTGGCATACAAAAAACACATTTTTATCATGAGAACAAAAGCATGTGTTTAAAATACTGCTAAATAATGATTATTGAACAGTTCAGCGGAAGAATAAAAACTTTTTTCGATATTCGCGTAGATGTTGTATCTATTAATCCAGATGTGGGCAACTTTTTTATACATGAAGGTCGTGTGTAGTCATTTTATAGTCGGCTTAAAGCATTTGTCGCCTCCACGCCAAAGAATACGGTCACTTCCGTCTTCATCAATTCCTCTAGTTGGCCAGTCATCTTACATCCTCCCATATTGACACTGTTTAGGCAAAAGAGTTAACCCTCAGTTCTTTGAATAGTGTTTTTATTTGAAAATCATAATGCACATAATTAAATACACGCTCTGTCAAAAGGAATTATGCCAAAAATGCCGAATTATTATCGAAATTTTGCTTTTAATTTTGAAAAAAAATTTACATATGCTTGCGTGGATAGGAAAAAAGCATTAACAGTCAATTTCAATGATTTTTAATTAAGACCTTTTTTAGTTATCAGATTGCGAAAATAAAACACCAATTTATTTTGTCATCGTGTACTTCAAGTTTGTGTTAATATTTCTGTGACAAAAAATCATTAAAATAAAATTTTTTGTACCTCCTGTATTTGTTTTGTGATGGTTAACCCCTTTTGCCTAAACAGGGCCAATGTCATTCCGACGTTCAGCGGTCTTCCAAAATAACAAAATTTGGTTAGTTTCAAGAAGAAGCAAGCCATACAAGTAATTATTTATGATTTTAGAAGATGGCATTGAAAGGCTGTAAAAAATACTTTTAAACGAAAAATTAAAATAAATTTGATTGAACTTCTATAATTCAACAACATTTGCACATTGTTCTCATAGAAAATAGTTTTAAAAGTTCTGTTAGAAATACTGTGATATATGATTCTAAGAACAGCTTTTTTAAGTTTCAACGTAGACCACAAATTCTGTCGTAGGCCGGAGGTTCCTTACCCATGTATTAATGTTGTAATTTAGCAATTGAAAAATTTCCAATTCATATAAATTCAAATTAGAAAGTTTGTTTTGAGATAAAGTTGCCCAAAGTAGTAATAATAATTTATCAATGAACGTAGAATAAATTATTACAGTTCATTCATAAAAAAACGTATTACGTGTATTGGTTTTAAACTCGAATACGAATTATGAAATAAAATCACTTTCAAAAATAATATACTTCTTTGGAAACTCATTTTAGGGCTCGTCGGTTCTATCTGGGCAATTATTCAAATGTGATAATTTCCCGTCAAACAAATCTCATTAGCATAATAAGTGAACTTTGATTGTCGTTTCTCTATCGGTCGGTTGAAAAGAAAAATTAAAATTTGTAAGAGATGTGGGAATCGACAGCGAGTCGCCTCATTTCATATTCAGCAAAATTATTCCCCCACTCACTTTTGTTGGCGGGAATGGATCGTAAATCACTCAATAAAATTGATAGATAAATGCATTTGATTGGGGAGGACGGTAAAGAAGATCGCGGCGTGATCGACTGGCCAGGGCTTCCTTGAAAGGTTCTTGACCCAATAAACGGCGATTGCGATATTTCATATTGCTTCACGTTTATACGCCAAATAGTACTGCAAAAACGAAAAAAAAGAATATGTCTGAAACTCTTTTATGCAAAAACAAATTTATTATTTCATTTGCTTAATAGATATCTTAACATGAATAATTATTATAATTATATTTAAGTTTTTAAATTAGTTTAATTTGTTTTTTATCTCATACGACAAACGTATTTACATGTACCTTTATTGTATTAACCAGTTACCGGCAGAACATCGTAGGCGGCAATAAGACAATTTTCGTTTTCTTTATCGAATCCGTTCAAAATAGATTATCCGTATAGCCCGCAAAGTATCAAGTTTTCATCAATCCGTGTTTTACTCGTAAGCTGCAGAATAATATATAAATATTTTTAATTTTTAAACTATTTATGAAAATAACCTTAGAACTTTAGATGAAAATCTCCTCCTGTAAAATGTAATTTTTACGCTTACAATCTTCTGCAGGTAATGGAGTGTAGACTGAAAAATATTGTTATATATTGGATACATAAACAGGGTGCAGCAGAACCGATTAAGTGGTTAGATGAGGTTAATGCTCGAGCGGTAGTAAAGAGAAGTGTACGTGATCTCCGTCTATTTAGTCAGTGACCCCATTTTAGTAACCACCATGGTTTGGATTGAAACACATCAAAACTTTGCCGTGCGTGGGTATTTTGAAAACAACTGATCCGTGATTGCGGTGCAAAACTTTTAGGCAACGGTTCAATATTCCGTTTAAGAATACCGTTCTTAATACCAACATGCTATGGAGTTGAAGGCAACTGGTAATACACTAAGAATAAGTACAATGTGTTTAAACGTCGCCTTTATATCATACTAGAGTTAAGGAAATGGGCTATTGAAGAAATTAATGCCACATCTTGCGATATGTGTTAACGAACTGTACAAAACTTAAGAGAACGTCTCCAATGGTGTATTGCTGCTAACTATCGCCGTATTGAAAACGTAACTTTCCAAATTTAATGATTATCAATGATACTCGTATGTACTGCTAACTTCGACAATAAAAACATTTTTTCTATATATATATATATATCGACCCTGCTTAGGTAAAAGGGCGTAACTTTCAGTTTGTTGAAAAGTGCTTTTATTTGAGAATCGCAATGTACGCAACTAAATACATGTTCTGTAAAAAGAGATTAAGCCGAAAATGCCGAATTATTATCAAAAGTCAGTTATAAATTTTCAAAAAAGGACGATCTACAAAGTTTGGATGGCTAGGAAAAAAATTTTAAACGTCAATTATAATGATTTTCCTTTAATAACTTTCTCAATCATCAATTTAGAAAAATGAACCACCAATTTATTGGTCATCACACGCTCCAAGTTTGTGTTAATATGACTTTGACTAAAAATCATTAAAACACATTGTTTGTGCCTCCTGTAAAATTTGTTCTATGAGGGTTACTCCCTTTTACCTAAACACGGTCGATATATGTATATATATAACCCCATTCATTTTTATAACTAATCAAAACTTAATCGGTTTCGCCACACTCGATATAAACATTTGTATAAAATTTTCATTTATGCGATACAAATATAACACATCTAAAAAAATACATTTTTTATTTTTAGTACTAAAAATGAAGCACTTGAAATATAATATACGGGTAAAATTGTAAACTATATTTCCTTGGTTGTCAATAGGATTGTATATAGAAGAAAACTTATTTTGAGAATCCATTGTATTATTAACATAACTTTAAGACCGTAGCCATTATCAGTGACACAAAAAAGTTGTTTACAATCACTGATAAATAATTACCTATTAAAATAAATATTTAAGCCATGACTTATATGTAATATATACGTAACTTGCATAACCCAATAACATTTTGATAACTTAATATGTGACTCACGGTGTATCACACCTTGAGACAACCGCATATACGGGATTAATTATTGTTATACATTTTTTCAGTCTAGTGTTCATTGGTATTTAAGACAGAATACGTTATTTGTATTTTATATTTCAAATCTGTGTTGAGATGAAGCATATGAAATCTTTACAGTGTTTCACTAGTCACTAGCCTAACGATAGTAGAATATTAATTATATTACAATAAAGGTATGTATGTATTTTTGGTCATATAATAAATATAATTAGCTACACTAAAATCTTGAAAATTAAAGTACATATTATGAGGCGTGTATTTCCAAAGTGAACTTATTCCACTTCAAAAAAAATATGGAAAATCTCGAAAAACTGTTTAACGGTGTCGATGTTAGATATTTTTTGTTATATCTAGTTGTGGAGTAAAATATGATTTACAATGTAGATAACAAAAAAAATTGTTATATCTACACCGTTAACAGTCTTTTGGCATTTGTCACAGAATCATTGAAGTGGAATAAGTTCACTTTGGAAATACACGCCTATTATATATTCGTACTTTTCCTATTTGTTTGAAAGTTGGAGTATACAATTAAACATATGATTGTTTTATATATATATAAAAAATAACATACTTGTAATTTTACAATCTACGTAAGTCCTAAAAGTAGTAGAAATATGAAAATGTTGCGTAGTGTTAATAATAAACGCGTATTCTGGAGGTTATTTTGACATAATTGTTCGTTATAACGCGTGTATAAATCGTTTTGAAAAACCTGTTGCCATATATATAAATTCATTTTTGGAATATCACAGGAAGCAGTATCTTTTGTATGAAAATATAATTTATTTCCTTACAGGATATTTACGAAATCAGAGACTACGGTAGCTGAAAAGTGAGCGATGATATGATAAATATAAATTATTGGGTTCTCGGTAATACTCGTATAGTACAACATTTAAAGAAAGATTTAAACAATTTATTACAAATAATAATTATGCACCACACGCGATTTGTGTTACATGTCTTTTATCTCGTAAAAAGTCATTTTAAGGCTTGTGCTACCTACAAAATGTAGCAAATTTCAATAAAGTCATAAAAAAATTAACACTACCTATGATAAATATAATTTTATATTTCTTGGCCAGTAACAAGTTGTACGAGTATATGCGTATAAATATAAATGGTTTGTTTGATAGGCTCTGAATCGAATGAGTAGGAAAAAAATCTCAAATGAAAATACTACTTTTATTATTATTATAATATTCGAGAGCTTAAAATCAAACAACGCTATCTACAAAAGTGCAACTTTACAGGATAGCCAAAGAACGTTTTTATTGTCTTGGAACTTTCAACAGCGGAGATGTTCATTTAAAACCTAATATTCAAATGTTAATTTGTTGTTGTTTGATTATTTTATTTTTCTTGTGATAAGAACACTTACAGCTTATATAGTCTTTTGATATTAAACAAAGGCAACTTAACGTAATTTACGTTAAACTTTACAAACGATTTAAGAAGAAACTATAAAATATTGACATACCGCTGTCTGACAATTTTGTAGCCAAAAACAAAAATAACATTTTCACAAATAAAAATTAAAACGTATTTTTGTAAGTAATGTTGTTTGACTTTAAGCCTTCGAATGTTAACTGTGTTAGGCAAAAGAAATTAATTCTCACTGAATAAATTTTACAGAAAGTACAAAAAACGTTTTTTAATGATTTTTCGTCAGTTACATTAAAACACAAACTTGAAGTGCATGATGACCAATAAATTTGTGTTTTATTTTCGTAATCTGATAATTAAAAAAAGTTATAAAAAGAAAATCATTATAATTGGAATTTAATATTTTTTTCTTGTCACACAAATTTAGTAGGTAGTCCTATTTTCAAAATCTAAAGCGGAATTATTTATAATAATTCGGCATTTTAGGCTTAATTCCTTTTGACAGAAAGTGTATTTCATTGTGTAAATTATAGTTCTTAAATAAAAGCACTTTTCAAAAAACTGAGTGCTAGGCTCTTTTGCCTAAGCAGGGTTGATGTGATGCAAAAAAACTTGTTTAAAGATCACTTAAAAATCTTTTACAAATTGGTGACATACATTGTTATTACTGATTGGATATGTATATCAACCGTGTTTAGGTAAAAAGAAGTAACCCCCGCAGAAGAAATTTAACAGGAGGCACGAAAAACCTTTTTTAAAGACTTTTAGTCAAAATTACATTAAAACACACTTGAAGTGCTTGATGACTCATACATTATTATTTTATTTTCCTGGTCTTATAATTAATAAAGTTATTAAGGGAAAATCAATAAAATTGAGAGCGGATTTTTTTTTCTTCTTCACACAAACTTAGTACGTCATTGTTTTTCAAAATTTAAAGACGAATTTCGAAAATAATTTGTTATTTTCGCCTTAATTCCTTTTGACAGAACATATATTTAGTTGTGTACATTGTAATTCTCAAATAAAATCACTTTTCAAAATTCTGAAGGCCCTTTTATCTAAACTAGGTAAATATTATATGTTGCTCAAAAATAAACTTGTAAAATACGTACAAACATTTATTGAAAAGAATACGAGTATTTATCAATACAATCACGTACAAAAGAAAGATAATGATTTTTTATATTAAAATTTGTCATATATCATCTTTTGTAAAATGAATAAACCTTTCACATGCCCGAGGGATGTTTTTCCTGTGCTTTCCAGTGTGCTGGAATCATATAAATTGTATTTATTCGCTTTTCTTTATTCACTGTACTAAATGCTTCATTGTGTTATAAATGCGGCTCATAGGGGTTGGAAACTGTCATATTAACGGATATACGACCGAGCCGAGACAACTAAATTAACACAAATAAAGTACACTCCGATCTTTGTGACTAGAAAATGTATTACATAATTATAAAACTACATTATTTTATTTTATTTCAAACTCAGAAGTATATTTTGGTACTGTACTTGTATACACGCTGTTATTCGTGACTTGGGTTTACTTTTTTGGTATCTTAATTCGTTACAAATAGAAATTATATGAATGATTGTATTTGTAAATACGGGAATTTGATAATAATTATAAAATTGTTAATTATGATTTGAGAGGTGTATTTCCAAAGTAAATTTAATCTACCGTCTACCACTAAAATCCGTTCACGGCATCGATATTACATATTTTTTAATTATATCCATTTCTAGTGTAAAATACAATATGCAAAGAATAAATAAAAAAAAATACTTTGGAAAAATTAGATGTTTAAAGTTTGGGTCTCTTACATACATTTAACGATAATATAAATCGTGTTTAGGTAAAAGAGAGTGACCCTTACAGAACAAAAAAATACTTAAGGCACAAAAAACGTGTTTTAATGATTTTTAGTCAGTCACATTAACACAAACTTGAAGTGCTCGATGCCAAATAAATTGATATTTCATTTACCTGATCTGACAATTATTAAGAAAGTTATTAAAGAGAAATTATTAAAATTGATGTTTGATGCTTATTTCGTTTCCATACGATTTAGAAGTTCGTTATTTTTTTTTAAATCTGAAGCTGAATTTCGATAATAATACAGCATTTTTCGGCTTAATGCAGTTTGACAGAACGTGTATTTAATTGTGTATACTGTGATTCTCAAATAAAAGCCTTTTTCAAAAAATTGAAGGATAGGCCCTTTTGCGTAAACAGAGTCGATATGTTAAGACAATTGGGTTTGTAAGTTCTATTGATTTTTTTTTCAGAATAAGAATAATCAAAAAAATACTTAATCTGATCAGCCAAATAATCCATAATCGGTTTAATCTATTTTTTGCCTGTAATAAAATATTCAATATTGACTTGATGGGTAGTAATATTATATTTTTATCGGAAACGTACAAGACATATGACTATGTTTGTTTTATTAGATGATGCGTGCAAACATCTACCAAACTGCATTAATAGGTGAAAACGTTCATTTTTTACTTATCATCTTCTGCCAGCATATTGACGAATTGTATACTGGTGAATAAATATTATCTACCTCGTGGGTGAGTGGATAGTGGCATCCGACTCGCAAACCGAGAGGCACATGTTCGAGGCCCGTGCTGGTCGCAAATTTTATTAATGTTTATTATTTGTATTGTAGCCAGGACACGAACCAACCCAAAATGGTTGAGCTAATGAGTTAAAATGATTATTACTCGTAAAAAAAACTGTTAAAACAATCTTCAGACTGTGGAAATTCATATGATTTGTTTAGGAGTGGACATGGTAAAAACAAATTGATTCACTCGCATTTTATTAAAATATCAAATAGAAAAAATATAGTTTTATTGTTAAGAAAGAAATATTTATTTGCAATCGATAGTAGAACATAAACCCAAATGTTTGATTTAATATTTGAGAGCTGGCAAATAAACAGCTATTAAGGTCTTATATAGTTTGTATTGAAAAGTAAACTAAATTACAAGACGATTTTATTGTAAAAATATCAATTTGTTAATATTTTTATACTGGTTAATGAAAAAAACACTTGCATGAGAAAATTGTCGAAAGTTGTCGACGAAATTAATGATGAATACCTACATTTTTTTTTAAATAACTATGATAAAACGGTTGAATACGTTTGAGTAATAAAGTTTAATCTTATAATAAATTTTAAATTTATAAGCTGCATGATTTAATATTATAATACATATATAATAAATTGTGTAAGTGACGGTTGTTAATTACCGATGTTGTAATAAATATTTTAATGGCCGACAAAATGCCTGTTTAAAATGCGTGTTATTTTTATTATTAAAAAATACAATTAATGTTGACAATTTTTCTTGCAACACTTTTTTGTCGATTAAAATCTTTAAGGTTGAAGTATTCCGTCGACAAAAATTTAAATCGCTCGAGCGTTCCATTTTCAAAAAAAAATCTCAGCCATTTATTAAACACGCTCCATGCCTAACATGTGTGCCTCCTAATGTATGTTCGCAGTCTGTACGTACATCTACATACATAATCGAAGCAACAGAATGGGATTCAGTATTAAAGTTTTTTTTAAATAAATGACAAAAATTACAGAATTTTTTGAACTAGATTATTGAATATGTAAAAATGCATGATTTTTGATTGAAGTATTTAAAATTATGTTTTACAATGTGTCTAATATTATTGTCATATATGTATATTTATATCAATACAGACAAAACTGGTTTTGGTTTCTTTTATTATTTTTTTCTGAAAAAATTGGCAGAAAATCTCATCAAATTATTAAAACTGATTAATGAAGTAGAAATTCACAAATAACACAAACATAATTAAGTAACTAAACAACTTCTAGAAATGGCTGCTACACTGAAAAACCGATACCAATGAATTAGTATAGAAGAAAATTTTGTTGCAATAAAATTAAACAATATAATTAAAAAACATATTTTTTAAAAATGACCATATCCGCTCTGAGAAGAAGCATCTAAGATATTCAGAGTATGAAGATTAACTCAATCATTTTGGTTCTACCCTGGCTACAAATATAAATTAAAATATGTAAAGATTAGAATCAGCCATCCTTGTATTTTTAGTTGAATGCCCTGTGCACTGATTTAACGGAGGTGGTTTGCATTTAAAATACTACTACTTGTTAAATATTATCGCTTCCTGCCCTGCATCTTCGTCGCGGGGTCTGGTTTCGTCCAAAGGCCTCTTCATCTAAGAGGAGACCTGACATGCCTCTGCTGTCCGGACCCTGCCCAGCAAAACCGACGCAAACCAAAATGAAACAAGGCCAGAAGATTCCGCCGATCGTACTCCACGACAAGGCTGACTACATGGCCATAACCACCGCCCTATCCGAGTCGAAAATCACAGTCTCGGCAGCCAAAGCTACCAAATCGGGGATCGAACTGTCCCTCCCGGAGATCGATGACTACAGGAGAACAGTCCAATACCTCGATGACAAAAGGATCCCCTTCCACTCATTCAAGCTGAGTGAGGAGAAAC
>JAPMAG010002254.1:0-11324 GCA_036584685.1 Rhyacophila sp. Rhy_31_5
TATATATTATGATTCTCATATAAAGCTACTTTTCAAAGAACTGAGGGTTACGCATTTTTACCTAAACAGGATTGATATATATTCTAATTATGTCTCATTATACGTAAATTTCTTCACTTCAGTGTTTTGTTTTTACGAAAGCATTTGTGTTTGCCGGCCAGTTTTTTATTTATTATCTGATATGCGTGACACTGTTAAAATCCTGATAATTCGTACTACCAAAGAACTTCAGTTTAATTACAAGTTATACGGCTTTTCAAAATAGCGGGATTATGAGTAATCAAGGGCGAAAAACAGAAAATTTCGAGTTAACAAGTTTTATTAAAGATCATGAAATACATAAATGTGAATAAAACTACATATTAAAACGATGTAAAATTTAAGAAAAAAAGAAAATAAAACTCGAACTGAAAAAAAACCAGCACAATTCATTTTACACTGTCGCTGGTTACTGAATTGAACTGACAACCGAAATACGAAAAACCAAAGGTATTAATCGTCCCTATTCGCTCCTAGACTCGATAAAAAAATGTAAACAAACCAAATTAACAAAACTTTTGTGTCGGAAAAGCAAGGAGCGCGTCATTCTATATGAATAAACAGGATTATTTACTTATAAATTACGAATTATAAGACATTTAGGTAGCCTTGGGAAGTAAAATCATTACAAATAGACGACGGAACCAAAATGCATTGTTTTTTAGGAATCACCACAATTTTTCCAAGGAACCGAGAGTTTATTACGAATTAACGGGTTTTAAATTATCGGTATTGTACTGTAATATCTTCTCGGTGAATCAAAGTAACAACTTAAAGAAAGTGACTAAAATTAAATGATGTCTTATTTTTCTTATGTTTTTGGATGATTTTTTCGTCCACAAACTGGACAAATGGATCAATTTCGAAGCTTTTTTTAATTGTCTTCTCAAAGAATCACCCAAACACCGAGTCGTTATCCAACATTTACGCAATTCATTTGTTCGGTGTTTATTCGATAATATGTTTATTTCAGTTTTGCAAGAAGTTCCGAGTTGGTGAGAGATGCTGTGAATTCGAATGCCTTGACCCGCCTGGCGAAGATTCTCGATACCAGGAGCGACTGAGGTTGCGCGCTCAAATTTTGGCGGGAAACTCAACGGCTACCGCGATTCACTTACAGTCCGCCATCAAGTATCCGGTAGCCATGTCACTTTTTTGTGTTGCCATGACGAAGTTGTATTAACAATACTGTCATGTTCTAAAATTGGCAAAACGCGCATCTATAACGCTGTGAGACGAATTGATAGGGTTTCGTCTTATAATTGACAAACTTACATATTTAATCTCTGATATTATCTCAAGAGAAGCCTAAATTATATTTATCAAATTTCGGCTCTTTGCGATAAGACCAATTATGTGCTTTTTTGAATGATTAATTTTTTAAATTATTGTTGTAAATCGACAGCAAAATAATGCAGTGTTACTCGTACATGCATGTAAAATTTAAAGGTATTGCCATCGATGATAAAAAAAATGATTGATATCATAAGATTCTATCAAATAGAATTCTATTTAAAGTGATTTTGTATATAATTCTTCCTTTTATTTTATTTGGATATTTATATATTCCAAAAGATTTTGAATGTGTAGAAAATTTAATTTGAATGCGTAAAATATACACTTTTAAACATTATCATTATTAATTATAATAAACAAAACATATTTAATTGTAAAGTGATTAATATGAACCAATGCGGTACATTGGATCCTGCCTAAATGCATATCGCATGATTTTAACTATTCAATTTTATTTACAAATCAAACTCTTATCAATAATTGACATGTTAAATAATAAGACATTCGTTTTAGACAGTTTTAAATTGCAACCAAACTTTTTATAGCTAATTAATGTACTCATCAAAGAATAGATCCTAAAACTTTACTCTCTTTTATGACACACTAGTTAATAATATTAAACTATGTTTTATCAATAGTTATGTGTACGTCTTTGCGCAAATGTGGTCTACTTTGCACATTAATAGAAATATTTTATTATCCGTTTGTCTTTCTTAACTACAAATAAAATATAAATATTTTCACCCTCCATAACTTCTATGTCATAATAAAATAATTATATAAGAATAAACGATCAGTTTGGATACTTGGAAACAGTAATATCACCATGGAGAGTTTATGAACAACTATAAGTATAGAAATTCGTTTTCAAATTATTAAAAACAAAACCATTCAATTGCAATACTTAATCATTTAAATGAATTTGTGGATAATACTTAAAAGTATCATTTGAATATACGGTTCTTTTCAGTATACTTGTTTTATTTTATATTTTGTTAAGTAAAATATACTTCAATGGAAGAATTCTTCAATGCCAGCATGAAACTCCTCGTAGATGAGTGGATAGTGACATCCGACTCATGAGCTGAGGGTCACGGGTTCTAGGCCTGTGCTGGTCGCAAATTTTACAAATGGTTATTCATTTGTACTGTAGCCAGGACACGGACCCGAAACGGTTGAGCTAATAATTAACAACTATTACTTGTAAAAAATGAATGTTAAGAATATCTTCATCCTATGAAGATCCCATATGCTCCATCTCGGAGCGTATATGGAATTTTAAAGAAAGAATAATAATCGGTTTCCAACTGAATAAAATATATTTTATTCTTATAATCTATGCATATTATATTTTTGGGAATGAGTTTTATTTTCAAACAATAGTCTCAATTATTATAATTATAATTAATGAATACAATAATTTACCAATGCCAAACTTTTTAAAACTATCGCTTATAGTTCCAGGCGATAATATAATATGTTTTGATGATAATAAAGTAATTTACTTTATTAAATATTCATATGAGGGGTCTATTTCCAATGTGAACTTATTCCACTTCAAGAAATTTGTGGCAAATGCCAAAAAACTGTTTACTGTGTCAATATTACAAACTTTTTGTTATCTCTATTGCAAATTGTATTTCACAATATAAAACGATGTAACAAAAAATATGTAAAATCGAAACCGTGAACAGTTTTTTGACATTTAACACAAATTTGTTGAGGTGGATAAGTTCACTTTGGAAATACACACCTCATATGTTCTTCATGTGTGACACAATTTTGAAAAACTTAGAGAAACACCAAATTTAAATCTCTCAACATTATCTCAGTGAGAGATTATACTTTTTTCTTTTAAATTCATTATTTTCTTATACAATATTACAAGACTAATTTTGTAATGGTCGCTTAGTGTTGCCGCTATTGAAAATACAATATAAATGTTCATTTTTTGCATGAAAAGTGGATGCGTGTTTGATTATGAATTTAATATTTGAATCCAAACTTTAAAAACCGTTTACATTACAAATGTTGCAAAATTGACCGAATTTGTGCTGTAAGTGCACTCACTTTATGATAGTTTATAGTTTTATGGCTGTATAAAGTTGTAAAATATTTGTTACGCCTGATTCTTTGCACATTCCACAATAAAGGGATCAAGGGATCAAGGGATCATTATGTTCATTATGTTCATTATTTATACAATTACACAAACAATTTTTGTTTCTGTAACAGAAATAATAACCATTGACCAATTAAAGCGTCTAGTTACAAAATATTTCAATATTTTTGGCAAACAGTGTTTTTATGTTTTAAGGTCAAATTTTGTTTTATGTTAAGATTTTTTATTTTCGTCGTATTCTATGTTTAAATTAGAACAAAATAACGACGTTTAACAGCTGATAATCATTAAAATTAAATAAATATTAAAATGCGTGCGCAATCAATCAGATTTTAAATATTCCAATTCATTATACTTCACTCTTTTTTTTCAAAAGTTTATATTGGGTTTTGGAACACAATATTTTCACACATTATGCGTAGAATGCGAACGTATTTTTTTCTCGATATCGACAAGATGTGCTTACTTATATCGCTTTTTGTAACTAGACACTTCAATTAATGTATCCAGTATAAGAATGAGATACTGAGCGCAACCATAAAAACAGTCAAAAAACTATAATGCTTATCTAACATTTCTAATGTTTGATAGTTATCTAATAATAAAATTAATAAATAAAATAATTTATCATTACTCTAAGAATATTTAGATAAAACAATAAAAATGTAAATACATTTTCATAGACGTAATAATTAAAGTTCATATTTATTATTACCCCTCGCAAGTTTTGTTTAAAGCATTTTTATTCTCATTAACAGCAAAATGACTATTTTAGTATTTTTTTCAAATTAATTTTTATTACAAGGAAGCATAAACTAAATATTTATTGAGTCTTAAGCAAAACAGTAAAGAATATCAATAATTTATAAATACTTCTACACACGTTATGCCTAATGGTAATATAATAATAAATTATATTCCATTTGGCAAAACTGTAACAATACCCATTTAACACACTTTCGCTTGGAAAAGTGGTTCCACATGTTTGCATGCTTAAAGGATACTTCTATCAATTTCGCCGGCAAAATGTGATCAGTGTACACTTAAAATTTTATTAAAAATTAACCAATAATATCGAAAATAAATCAATTATCATCAATGATTTTCTTCGTATTCTATCTACGGACATGTTATGATCCAGCTCAGAGTGTGTTAACAGTAATTGTTGATGGAACTCCATAATGAAACGGATTAAAATTCTTCAAATTACCTATATATTAAATATTTGATTTGTTTGCAATCCTAGTGCATAATGAAAAGCTTTAATTACTGGTCCATAGATGTCTACGGACCAAAATTTTATAAAATTTACAGTTACAATTAGTGCAATAACATAGGAATAACAATTACCCACTGTTGAATATATATTATCTTCTACACGATATTCTCTTTCAATAATATAATATTGTACATTTCTTATTATAATGATACTTGTAAATAATATAAATAATTATCAGAAGGATGGCATGGCAATAATTTAAACATTAATTTTTATCTTTGTACATAAACTTATTCTGTAAGCTCCTAATTTATTTAACTTAACTAGTTCTTATGCAATGGAAAAAGTTTTATCTCAAACATTTACAGAAACACAATAATTATTGTTAAATTCTTAAAAATGTGCAAATATCTTTGGAAATTCTGAGTAATATAAATATCGTGGAATATTGAGTAATGATATTTCAATACTTAATAGGCTCCCCGATTCCATGAAATTAAAAAATGTAGATTTCACAATATGTTTTTCTCAAATTCAACATAAAATTGAGTTGACCCAATCAGTGACAGATTTTTACTCGATGAGTTTTCAAATTATTTTTACTGGGACTATTATAATCTAAATTGGCCTTTTTTATCTGATTATATTTATTACATTTGGAATAAGTATTGTTTTATTTTGCATGGCCGAGAGTAATTATCAAAATATATTTTCTTATAGATAATTTTGTAATTAATTTAAGGGGGACAGTATTTAAATCCGATATTTTATTACATAAATAAGATTTTAAAGATGTATTTGTAATACTATAATTAAACATGATTTTATTGTGTAATACAGAATGTATTGCAAGATTCATCATACTTAATGGAATAGGGTAATGCAAATTTAGAACTACAGATGGCAGTGTATCTTTTCAATGTAAATTTACAGCTAATTTCAGAAGTGTTCTCTTACTTTTGCTAACAGTTTAAGAAACATTGATACATTTGATTCCAGAAATAAATTACCAAAATTAACGTTGCTTATTATTTTTCTGTGAAATCCAGACAAAAAACAATGGTTTATCATTAAATTAAAATGAAAACTGCCAAATATTCAATTTCTTACAATTAATGACATTTTTTGTAAAATTTAATTAAAAATGAAATTTACTCAAAAATTTAAAATATTTCTCAAGGTTGTGAGAACAGACGGGTATGAACAGAACGGGTCTTACATAAATATATATCAATGCATTTGTTTTTATAAAAATGCTTCTCCATTATCTGTTAAATATTTTTTTTACTCAATTTTACGCACATATTTTTTTGAAAATTTTATAAAATGGAATATGTATATAGGAAAGTGTCCCTCCTTACATATTTTTTAAGAGTTGTGTTTTTTCTATGTATAACTTAATTAATTTTTACTCACGTAAATCTGGTTACACTGTAGTGTAAATATTCATTGATAAGTAAATTTTAGATTGAACCTATCATTGAAAAAGTTTTCATGGGTCGTATATGAAAAGTGTAAACGTAACCGGGCCACAAAAAAGTTTGGAAAAAGCCGTCGTAAATATAGTTTAAAGCTTAATATTTGATTGTTCAATTGTTTCAATCTTAATATTATAACATCTCATTATTAGCTACAATCATTTTCTATATGAAATAAATAATATATATATAAATTGAAATATACCTTAATATAATCAGAATAATATATTTCTACGTATGAATTTACTGAACTATTTAACTTAATTTGAAAAATAAATAGTATCAATTATGTATATCAATTTAGTTGTTTATTATCAAAAGGGGAAAATCAATTCTGGGCCACGTTTAAAGTAAATATGCAAATGCCGAGATAATAAAATTATTTTAAGGGATGACATGGGTTTTAAAAATATTCAACGCAAAGTTTTTAATAATATAAGATTTTATCAAAACAAGGTTTGAATTTTTAAAAATTGACTATGCATAATGTATTCTTATGATCACGTAATATTAATTAAACTAATAAGTATTCTTCTGACAACATATGTGATAATTTAAGTTTTACAATTTATAATCTTCTTCCAAGTGCACCCGGTTCACCAACGATCATATCATTCATCGCTATGAGAAAATCAAACTAGCTCTTCTAATCTTTTTAGGTGTAAGATAATATTTAGATAAATGCCAGACATAGTTGAATTTGTATGTTATTTTATTTCGGGTACTTTATTTGCCATAGTTTCAAATTTATAACACTCAATAGTATATCTATAAATGAATGCAGTAATTATTAAAATAATTGAAGTGTAATTTAATTTGACAATATAGCAATGATCGCAAACCCATCGCTCGTGAGCTACCGGTAGCTCACGAATTATTTTCGGTAGCTCACTTTATAATATATCCAACTTAGTTGCTGGTACTCAGTATATTGAGTTTCTATAAATTAATTATTATACGTAGCTCGACAAATGATTTAAATTTCAAATAAAGTTGGAGACCGCTGATCAATAGAATGAATACAAATCGAGCAACATCTGTAAAGATTCAATATCCAATAAATCTGTCGAATTTTGTTTGCAAGTAAGATCGTAACTTCCATAAAACAGGTCTAAAAAACAATAAAAAGAAGTTGCCACAATGATATAAGGAAAATGTATTTTACTAATATATTGAAACACACAACATATAACTTTTAAATAAACACTATACTTTAATTTTAATAACATCCTATTACTGAATACTGTATTTGAGTACAGGTAACCCTTTTATAACATGGTAGATAGGCTTTTATAAAATGGTCAAGAAACTAAGCCCCAGTATTAAAAATACAGATTACATTCCAAAACAAACATAGTACCAAAAAACAAGAACATTTATTTACCTGAACAAGTTTATTTTCCCCTTATAAACCTTTTTCTGCACTTAGATTTGGCTTCCCTGTCCTCTTTAAAAATCTATAATTTTCCCCTCTTAGCTGGTTCCTATAAGATCATTGATAGTATAGAGATAAACAATAGTTCAGCTTCCTTTTGAGTTTTCAGTATTAAAAAAAATATTTTAGCTTTTTGGGTATGCCAAGTTATTCCTGTACTTTTTTGGTAAAATATCAACTTTAAACTCGCAGTTAGTTCTATTATCCATAAAACTGATTTGATTTGTAACTTCTAAGGATTTCCACATTTTTTTTTATTATATCCCAGTGAAAACGTATTGTGAGATACCATATGGTAAGACAGTTAACTGTACCCTTAACCTTTCGACAACTGAGCATAAGATACTGGATATATCATCCAATTCTCAAGAAATGAAATCTAAAAAAAAAAAACAGAAGATAAAATGAACATCAATATAACATGTACTTACATAGATGTGGATTTTTTTAAATTATCATGCTTGTGGTGACAGACTACTTATTATTCACATATCTCGTCATAGTAATTAAGTGGTTAACAAAGTTACTTTGAATTTATTGGATATTGAAGGCTATGCTGTGAAAAATGAAAAATATATAACTCTCATTTTTAATTATTTTAGTGATTGTTTGGGAAGGTATTCAGTGTCTTGTGACGATCGTGTTTGGTGCCTATCTATGTAACTAGTTGTTCAGGACGTATTCCTGATGTTACTAAAGCAACTTTTTGCACTTCCATAGGGTGAGATAGCAAAGGTGACGAGTGAAAATTAAATGTAGAATCACTAGTGTATTGTTAACAATAGAGCGTTAATTTTTTAAGATTTCACAGTTCTGTATTGCTAAAAGCAATGCATCACTTATCAGAGTGGCATATCAAGTGAAATGTTGTTAAATAATCATTTGTTACGTATCAATAAAAAATATATATCAATTCTTAATTGGTACGTTTTTAAAAATATGATAATAAAAAATACGAAGGTGTATAAAATATAAATGTACTGGTTCGTAAACTTTTTAAAAGATTTTTATGTTTCTCTAAATACACACAATATCAAGAATATTCTTTCAAAATTATTTTATCTCTTTAATTTTATTAATAAATTACTAATTTCTTACAATTATTTCTGCAATGTTATATTGATTACAAAATATATTGATTTGTAGTTTGAAGCAATGCGCGTTAAGTTTCAGTGATTTAGAACACTCTCACAAAAGCATGCATATTAATTGACTTGTCTTCGATATATACATAATATTTATGATTATTTCGTAGACCAATATTTCAAGCATACAGTTCACTTTATGGTTGTATAATTAATGACTTAAGATTGATTTACTTAAAGAAATAAAAATGCAAAATGAAATATAGTTTTAAACAATACAATATGCTCGTACAGGCATGCCCAACTTCAAATGTACTGTGATCTACTATCCAGAATTAAAACTGGTAGCGATCTGTCATACTTGCCCATTATCATTCAACTTTTGTCTGTGCCAATTTACATGATATGTTAGCAGGTTTGATCACCATTCTTTGATAATTAAATCTCTCAGTAAATGTTGGCGCTCAGACATAGAAACTAAATAGTTTTGGGTGATAAAAATACAACCGAAGAATAATGTACAAATAATTTAAAAAATCAGACATTGAAACATCCGTGGTGAATGAGTTTATCAAGTGTTTATTCAACTCCTACTTCATATTCAATTTGTAGTGAATCTTTTGAGCAATCATGTTTTTATTATAAGGCTTTTCTAATAAATTAATGACAAACCATAAAGCAAAATAAAATAATAAAAATAACTACAATACTATTCTTCTAGTGTAGAAAAGCCCACTGCACAACATTTAGAGGAAACAACACCGCTAGTTAAAGCACAGGGATTCACATTTTCTTCTTTTCTCACACTTACAGCTACCTGTGAGTGATGCAATACAACAAGATCATGCGGACTTTCTTATTGTTAATTTGCATCAACTTTCTTGTAACCTTCCCATTTAAAATCTCAGTGAAATATTTTCATAATATTTTACAACAGACCGCTTTTTACATTGTCACACTCAATTTCTATGGGAATACGATGCAATCAATCAAAATTAAAGTCACGATCGACAGTTGAATATATTTAGTACATTTTGCAATCATCAGTTGACTCCATGTATATGGGAAGTGTGATCAAAACCATCTTTCGATTAAAGGGTTTGTATGTTGGACATGCCTGCGGTAGTGTTTTAATAATGCATTATCTACACAGGGTGTAGATATGCTGATAGATTTTCTTTTCGCTTATATTTTATTCGAAAAAACAGATTTCAAAAGTAAAAATAGCATGTAAACTTTAGCTCCACTGTTGGCACTAATATATTTACAGGTACTTAAGAATAATATATTTTTTTGGATACCATTATTCAAAATGGGAGATATGCAATCAAGTGAGTGTGAATTACATTGTTTATTACGAAAAATACCTTTTCATTCAAGCGTAATTCATCACTGCAAGCTATTTAAAAAATATATATTATATCAAAACGCATTTATTTAGCACAATAGAATATTTACAGTTTCTTATAAAAAAAAAATGATTGACTTCTTTATTATTTTGTAATGTGGAAAACTAAATTGTAGGTATTGTTTGCAAATACAACTCTGACTATATTTGAAAAATTAACTTTAAATATCACGTACAGGAAAATACACTTTTATAGAATTATCAGATATCAGCATGAAACCTAGTTTGACTACTTACAAAATATTGTGTTTCTAATTTTATATTATCAGTAAATAAAACAGTTTACTGCATTATGACGCAAAGTATGTTTTCAAATGATAGCCTCAACGCAAACTGACAGTAATTCTTAACCAATGCGATAATCTTCAAAATTAAAACTAATTCAATAATTAAAATAATATTTTTTGTAATAAAATAAACGTACGTAGGTACGTATGTACTAAATTTTGCTTATTGAAAATCATAAAAAATATCAATTATCGATTTAAATACCCTATTTCTTTAGTGAGCGGTGGGGTATTCTGTCGATATCTGATTTTTTTATATAAGATTTTTTTATATAAGGTTTTTATGCAATTCATTTGCCGCTTTTTAATAATATATTTTACACAAATTTAATGTTTATATATATATGTATATAATGCAGCTTTTACAATGCATCCAGTGAAAAATTTGTTCATATATTTCATGTAGATGTAAGTCCATTTCAATAAAACTTTATTGCCTTAAAAATGTGTTTTTATTATGAGTTCCACATAACCTTCTAAATGCCAGTGTTGAGTAATCTTGCATACTTTGAAAGACTCTTCCTTACAAAAGTAACTTGAGCCATGAACAGCGTCAAATATGAGACTAATTTGACATGCATACCATTGAAGACGCCCTGATGTGTTGCCCTCGAATTCACCACTTACATTATACACAAGTACAAAAATGTGGACTATATTTTTCTCTTTACGTTAATTTTTCTTTTCTATTTTATATTGAGCTATCAAGAAAACGTTATACTTATATTAAGTTTAAAAACAAATTGAATGACTAAAACATTTCAACCTTTGCACCAAAATTTTGTCGCCCTCGTGGATGAGTGGATAGGCATCCGACTCACGAGCCGAGGGTTATAAATATTTATTCATTTGTATCATAGCCAGGACACGAAACCGAAACAGTTGAGCTAATAATTGACAATTACTCGTAAAAAAAACTATCAAAACAATCTTCACATTGTGGAGATCCATATGC